>JAQFZQ010001070.1:0-22733 GCA_034696005.1 Glomeris marginata
TTAGAAACGTGGTTTTAACGCTAGATCGACTGGTGCATAATACCCAGTGGTGCATCCATCCCCGGTCTCCCCTATTTCCCTATAACAAAGTTCTGTGGATTATTTAACATATGTTCAGTGTGTAGTACGTGCTGCGTCCTCTGGTGGTCCCAGATAGAACTACAACAGCGTGACTGCTTTATAAGTTATCTTCAAATAAGCCTGATTTTGTTGTTTTTATTATTTTCTTCTTCTCTAAAACCGGAATGGGCTTTATTATGTAACAAAGGGGACACCACAATAACAACCATCACCACACCTTTGCGGGTGGGAATTGATGATGACGTCACACATGGAATAAAAGGGCCCAATGAAACGAACCCACTTCAAACAAAAAAAAGTAAGGGAGGAGAAACATGTATACAGTAGAATAAAGAATAAAACAGAGTTGGACATGATCAGTTTTTAAGCAGCAACAGGTTTGATTGATGCTAAGGTTTAGGAGTGGCCCTAACATAATCAATGGGTGTGTGTGGTGGTGACAATAAGAGGTGGAGGGGGACCCTTATAGACGGAGACTGGGATTGGCACCCCCCATTGCAACCAGACATGTGTTTGGATGGAGGAGCACGTGGTGCACTAGTAGTAAAAGTTGTAGTAGGCCTAACGTAACCCATAGGTAGGTGGAGGATATAAGTAGTAGGTTGCACTCCCCCGCGACTCCAGTAAGGCGCGTGACGTCACGACCGGAAGTGGCCACCACCTTTCGTCCAGATGTTCCAGGTCCCAGCTGCTTCCCCCTTAAACCAGGCCTTAACCCTAACCCCTAAAAGCCCAACAAACACACACCCTGTTGCTGCTGCTGCTGCGCTTTTTTCTTCTTATTATTTCTTCTTTACCTTCCAGATGTTTTCCGTGTTGTGTGTGTGTGTGCCTTACTGGAACTCACTTCCGGTCCGCACAAAAACTTTTAAATTACTTTTTTTAATTTTTAGTCAATGACATTATAACTTCATCTGTTTGTGTTTTCTACACCGAATTATACTGGTCATTTAACCCTTTGACCCAAATCACAAAACCGTGTAATTGTGTACAATTTTTTTATATTGGTATACTTTCAACATTTCTATTTTGACAAATTGGGAATAAACCAGTTAAATAAATATATAAATAAATAAATAAAGTTAGTAGACTGATACTCAATTGAAGACGTACGGAGTCTGTTTTTCACTTGCGACACCAGATGGCGCACTAATAAAACGCTGTTGATTTATAGTGTTATGTATCTATTCGAATATAAAGCGAAATTTGAACATGTTTATTGTGCCACCTGGTATCGCAATTGATAAACAATCGTTTGATTTGCAGATATAAGTAATTATAGGTAGATCAATAACAAAATATTGTGGTGCAATTTTATTGAACCATTTTCATATATTTATACTTTATATTTGCATGTGTATTTAATTTGCTGTGATGGAATTAACATGTGGAATTCCTCCATTGTGCCATGATAACAATCAACATATGGCTTAGTTTAGATAGATGTTTTCAGATGTAAAAACGGACCGGTTCAGGATATATGTTTGACCTTGAAAACAAGGAAGTTTGTAGTTTTGTTGACAAAAAGTTTGGTGCTTAATGTTTCTTTTTTTTATTTCTTCTAAAAAAAGATATATGTACTACATATATACATATTACAGTTGTGTGGATATGACCTTCCCACCCCGGATGCTGAATATGGCGTTGCTGATTTGAGCGTCCGCCGTCCGCCAGAGGGCGCGTTTCCGCTTGGCGGGAAAGTGATGCTTCGTTTCCATAGGAACACGCCACATGGTGGCGCAGATGGCTCGTGCGCATGCGCATGCTCGATACGGGGGCAGGTGTTGCCAGAGACAATGGCCAAACAATCCCTTTTTCGCTTTCAAACATGGCGGATCTCTGTGTGTGACGTCACACGCCACGTAATGGCTGCCATTTTGCGCAGGAAAGAAAAATTGGGGAAAAATGGTGTTTCAAGTTGCTCCATTTATGGGTGGTGGCCTGTATATGAACCGTGATATGTAATTTTTTTAAAGAAAGGGGAGGAGTTGGTTAGTGGGCGGAGCTAGGAAAGGGCACGTGCCATCTTGCAGATCTTGCAGAGGGAGGAATAAGCCTAACTAAAAGCAGCTGCCATTTGCAACAGCTGCTCAAGGGTAATTCTCAGTGACAATTGAAAGTATAGGGGTTTATTTTAGTTGTTGAGGGTTTGTGAAAAAGTTACAAATAAGTGTGTCTTTATTTTGGGTGCATGGAGAAGAATTATTAAAGGGAATTTTGATGCACACTGTTTTTGGGGCAAAAATAGTTAGTTTGTGTTTGCAGCAACAGCTGTTGCCAGGAGCTGAGGTGGTGCCCTATAGCCCTATATCAATGAACCCATATATAATGGGGCTCGTGCCCCACTCACTCTCTCTCTCACTGACTTCGCCCCAATTTTTTTGTACGGCCAATGAGAAAAAAGCGATTATTAAGATTGAGGGTGTACGAGGTCCAGGTGATGGTCACCAGGCGTCGCTTTGAGCAGCTGCTAAGGGCACAGGTCTAAAAACACTGCTCATGCGCACAAAGAATAGGACCTTATTCTGCACAATGTGTTTGTTCCCTCTGTTACATCTGACCACACAAATGCACAATGTATATTCCTGTTCTTCCCTTTTCACTGTTATACCCAGTAAAAAAATTACATAATCTGATGAAATAAATTAATTTTTATATGTAAGTTTGTTTTGTATTCCAAGTTGCATGATAAAAAGTGAATGTGGAAAGTTACAATTGAGAAAACAAAGGTGTATACATATGATTGGGAATATATAGATATTTGATTACAAACCGAAACCTGAACAATCTGACATTTAGAAAAGAAGAAAAAGAAGTTGTCAAGTGACACTTTGTGTATCACAGTTCAGGTTTTTGTGATACAGAAATCAAGTTACGTAAGTGTTTGTGATACAGTCCAGACGATAGTACAATCTAAAATAAACATACAAATACTTATCCCAAAGATAAAATAGTTTAATACACAATACAATGTGTACAGTGAGATTATAACCCTTCCTACTTTCTTAGAAATAAGTGTCATACTCCATATATCATAGTTAATTCCATTTATCACGAGTTTAACTTGATAGTAGTATATTAAATAAACTTATTTTTTTGCTCTATATATCTAGCTATTGCAGTTACTTGCATATTCATGCAGTATTTTGAACAAAATAATACTAAATATGTTACAGTATAAAACCTGCCTTTGGTGGAAATTTGTGTTGACAAATGAATATTTTTGTTAGATAAATATGATAAATGTTTAAAACCTCTTAATATGGAAAAACTGTGGTAGAAACTTGAGATTCCACCATAGACAGGTTTTCCAACTTTTAGAGATGTTCTTTTTAAAGGTGAACTGGCATGGACTCTGAACTTTACCTTTTCTGGCCAATCCTGGACAGACTAATTGGCAAGTTGTCCCAATTTACCCAATGGCTGGGTTGGTCATAGTCCACTTTTACCGCCCTGTCAGTTCACCTTTAATATGCCTCATGCTGTCATTTACCCAAACAATCAAAGTTTCCACCGTAGACAAGTTCACTTCTATTTAATCATTTGACTGTGATGTAATTGAAGTTCAATTGTGATGTTATTTCATAATTTGTTGGGATGGGGCACATTTGAACATTGGGTATGGGGGTATGTAGTGTATAGACACAAATGAGAAAAATATACATACAAATTATAAGTGACAAATCAAGTGGAAGGGGAGGAGGTGTTTTTATTGATCTTTTTAACATGTGACCTATATATGTATAATAAAATGTAAAAGTGGGCCATCAATATATCTCCTATCTCCCCTACTTCTTCGATATGCAAGCACTATAGTTGACTCTTCCACCATCTGCTATTTTTTTTGCTGTTTAATAATTGAACGAGCTACGTGCTGAGATGATAAAAGATGGCTGGACGCGAACCCTGGTGGCCGAATGACGAAACTGCGTGGCCATTGCGGCTTGCTTTTTGCCTGGCTGGAGCGCCGTTTGTTCTCAAAGAGAGGCATGAATTGAGTGTTGTGTTTGTTTATCTAATCGTTGGTGTTGGTTGGTTGGTTGGTTGTTGGTTGGTGTGGCAGGTGGTGGAGATTTTGAGGCAGCTGTTTTAGATTTTAGAGGAGGTTGTAGACGCTTGGGACGCGTCGTTCTTTGTCACCTTTAACACTAACTAAAAAATCAAACTTTCAGATAACCTCCCACTATATTTATGACCGATGTTTATTGCCAAACATTTTCCTATGTATAATTCTCCTTCTTGCATCTTTACCACGTGTTTATTTGTATATATAGAGGAGGGGAAATGTCATGCAGGGAAGCTTTCCATATGCAAACACCTGTTTGCTTCACTGCAAAGCAGCCTATGCAATGTTCAGTTAGAAAACATTTCCTATATGGGGAATAACTATGGATTCTAATTAATTATAGGCCCCATAGAGCAGCTGATAAATTGTATAGTACATATGCTTTTAAAATTTAGAGAAATATGTACACCTGTTATAAATTGATATTAAGGTGTTTTCTTGATGGGATTTTGAGTAATAGTGTTGAGGAAATCCTGGGAAAGTCACGGTATTTGTGATATTCAATCAGGGTTTATTCATTGGTTTATTACAACTCAGGGAAATTTGGAAAACTCGGGGAAATTAATATAATCACATAATATAGGCCTACTACAATTTGAATGTGTTTTAAATAAAAATTATTTAGAAACATTTTTGCAATAAAACTGGTTTGCATAGACACTGTGCATAGAATATACTCTGGAAATGTTGCCTAAACACTCTGGAAAACCTGGAAAACTCGGGGGAAATGTGGTACACAACAATAAAGTTAAATTTTGTGTATTGTTATACAGTATATAACATGTATTTTTATACAATGTTTCAGAAGTAAAAAGAAAAATGGGTAAATGACCTTGGAAGCTTAGTGACATTGCTTTTGTTGACGTCATTGAAATTGAAACCAAGTACCTACTATAATGTTGCTTACAGGATATATATGGGGAAAAATATTTGTTTTACACCTTTTCAGAATTATGATATCGATAAATTTTATATCTTGTTTGGGGCTGCACCTGCGACACCTTGCGGGAAAAAAATGAAACTTTTATCTAAAGAGGGAAAGTTTGAAATAGAATAGGGGTAACAAGGTGTTCATTTTTAATTGTACTATATAATGTAAGAAAAATTGTACTGTATAAGTTTAGTTGGAACAAAACATCATTTATACATATATACAGTGGCTGCATTTTAATGCAAAAATCACGATTTTATTAAAACCAAATTGCAATGAGAATTAAAATAGTATTATGAGTTTGAATGGACTTTTAAAAACTTTCCAATATAAACTGGTTTTCCAGTACAGGGTGTCTACTACATTTTCATCTCAAAATTTCAGTATAGTAATTCCAGGATTTTCAATGACATTTATAACTTTTTCCAGTACACAAAATACATAAAGTGAAAGATAGTTGCATAACTATATTAATCCTTTAAAAACTGAAGAAAGATTAAGTGAAATAAATCATATAATTTCAAAAGTCCTAATTGGTATTTTGTTTCAAGCAAATTGACCAATTTCAGTAGGCGTGTCCTATTGCCAATATGGAGGCCATGTTGTGGATAACAGTGCAAACTTATTGGCTGTTGCCTAGATATCCACAACAAGGACGCCATTTTTCGTCTGACTTTCAGCCAATGGCAGGGCACGTGAAATCGGTCAATTAGAAGAGGAACACAGAAATCAATAAATGAAATTATGTAAAGTGTCAAAAGTTATACATTTTCCAGGATTAAGAAAAAATTCCAGTATCAGTAGACACCCTGCAGTATACAGAGGGTTTAAAAAACAAACAAGCAAACAAACACACAAACACACTAAAAACAAATCATACTGTCAATGGGCCAAAAAAATATCAAATTTTATGGACTGATTTCCACCATGGACAGGTTTCACGTGTATAAACAAAGCAATATCGATTGGGTCTTTTTGGGGAATGATGTTTGAAGATGTGAAAAATGTGTTCAATTATGCATTTAAAAGTGTTTGAGGGGGAGGAGCTTTGGGTGGGTGCATTGGGTGGTACATTGGGCATGCTGTTGTGTTGCTCAGCTCACAACTCTGTTCGATGATCACGAAATGGTTGACCGGATGTTGCCTATAAACCGACCCAGCTTTTGTTTGTTATGCAAGGTGACTGTAAAAGGTACACAGGATAATGCATAGGTGCCGCTATAGGAGGAGAGACAAGCGTGTCGAAAGTGGGCGGAGTTTTTTGCAGCTTGTTGTCTTTTCTGCTTACACACCACCCCTATATATATATGTCTATACATGCAACACCGATGGGAATTTTTTTGTTACTACTATTTGCCGCTGCTGTTGTTTCATTGGACCACGTGACCAGTGGGCAACACGCTTCACTTTATTGTGTTTTGAGGCGAGACTGTTTCCAAGTTAGTGGCCAACATCCGGTGCAAGAGTGACGAAGCGGAAAGAAGAGACAGAATTTCATTCACATATAAATAAATACACACCTACAAATATATAATAATGGAATAAAATGAAATGAAACGCACGTGCCTCTCTACATATATACTACTATATAATGCATTTCCCTTTTGAGAAAAAGTAAAGTGCAGCCATTGTGTTTGGTTTTTGGGCCGAACAATAGGATGATGTGTGTGAGTGAATCATCTTGCAAGAAGACTGCATGCAATTCTGAAAGACAACTTTGTCTATATCTCTGTATAGAGAAGGTTTTCTCAAGCTTTTGTCACTTTTTCCCTCCAAGTTCAACATAAGGTAAAAATTGCCCCTTGTGTGTAAGGACCTATCTGTGTGCAGCTGAAGCCGCACCTTTCAGGGATGGTCGTAACGCCCATAATGACGTCACAAAGGTGAACCGAAACTTATGCAAATGATATATAGGGGCACGTGCAAAAACGAACCCATAAAACTTTTTAAGACAGCACCCATCTTCTTATTCTTTCCTGTGGTACTTATATACAATATGAAAAGGTGCAGTTATCACCAGGACCAGTAGATCAGGACTCTAATGAAAGTACAGTTTGATATACAGGGTGATTCATAAGTCGTTGTCACAAATGAAAGGGTTATATATTACCTACACATGAAATCAATTAAAAATGTGTGGGTGCAATGAATGAAATGATAGCTATAGGAAAGTGGATGGAGATGGTTAAAATTGGTATACAGGAGCACACAGCATCGAAAAACGATTCAAATACGTATATAGATTAAGTTTTTTGATAATTGGAAATTATATAATAACATAATAAAAACTATTGAGGCTGCACTTCATTGCCAACTTTGCTGATTGGTTTAATAACTATGTACATATAGTTTCATAAAGGTATATGAAATGAGTAACAAAATATAGTGAGTGGTTGGGAATTAATCATTATGTGATATAATAAGCAAAATATAATTGTAATATCAAAAGTTTATTTTCGTTATTTTTATTGTAGATTTCTTTTTGTATTTACAGTGCAAACCACACATGACTTCTTGAAAGTGTTAATACAGCTGATGGGGGCATTTTGAACACCAACTGAAATAGCCAAAATGTAGGTAAGAATGTTCTCTATATTTGTACATAATCTCGTAATAATTAGGCTGTTTTAGGTAGATTTATTAGACATGAATGTGTAAAAAGAATGGAATTTTCTGTGAATCAATGTGTTATTATGCATATTGAATGTGCTGCGTATGTTATTACATGTCCTTATTAGTACTGAAAAATATGTACACTGCTAAAATTATGCATACGTAATATGCATATTCATATGTATTGGAATGTGTGAATAACTTTCACTCGAAGTTTCTGAAAATAGCATGATAGGAATGTTCCTTGAATTGCAGCCCCTTTTTTAGTTGAATGAAAATCTGCTCATCGGATATGTTACATTAGTTAGACTAACTGCCGCCAGGGGCGAGTCAAGCGGATGATCGTTTTGTGTGTGCACTTCTTGTTGCACCGATTTACCAGAAGATCGGAAATGCAAACGGTTTCCGGAAGTATTGTGACTTCCGGTTGTCACGTGGCCTGAAATCACGTGAGTGCAGGTTTTTGGCGCCATGAACACGTGCGGCGCTCTTTCAAAGGGCCTTCACATGCGGACACGTGATCACCACGTGACTATGACGTCACAACACATTGCACAAACACACCCCATGTTCGTATAGTGAATATGTGTGTATGTTTCCCTTAAAACAAACCCCATATAAGTAATAAAAGGGAATGTAAATTATATGTATAAGCTTCGATTATCGACCGCGAGGTGGCGCTGCTCACGTTCAGTCCGCCATTGTTAAGCAATATTGTTAAGGTGTAGTATTTTGATGATTTTGATGCAGAATGGGATTATAAATTACAGTTGTAGGTTGTAAAATTGTTGGATGAATGTGATAAGGATTGTGTCGGCCATTTTGCATTCGAAGCGCCCTCTATCGTCTGGCAGGTGCTATTACACAATTGTGTCGATGTGGAAGATGGTAATCGAGTGGAAATATCTAATTGGTGGCGATGGCTAAAATTGGCAATTACTTCGTCCTTAAACTTGCTCTTCATTGCTACCGCATTTTCAATTTCAAGGAAATCTGAGCAAAAGCAAGGTCATCACATAACAATGGCGACGATTAAATGCGGAAGATCGGCCATGTTTAATCGATTTTTGAGCCGTTTCCCGCCAAAAAACACTGCCATTAACAAAGGGAAAATACTCGATAACGTTATTAACAGAGGAACGGACCGTTTAACCGAACACTCATTAAACTTGGCAATTATAAAATTCTCTATTTTTGGGCAAAATTTTATGCAATTATAGGAATTGCTGGTGATTTTTTTATGGGGTACATACTACCTACACATAATTTGCAGTTGGGGTTATAAAGTTGCAGCTGGATAATATGCATGAATGTAATAATTGCTTAAATTACAATGTTTGCATTAAATTCAAATAGTAAATTAAGTTCCAAGAAGCGGTCAGCTGTATATACTGTGTATAATATGTTAATTAAGTGAATTCCAAGAATTTTGAAGCATCAAAAAAGATTGAACTATTTGTTTTATTCATTTCTTTAGGAAATAACAACATAAATATGTATAGTAATTAAAAATAATGAGAACTATGCAAAGGCTTCTTCAAGATAAACATAATTTTGAAAATATATATAACTGATTACAGTCAAAATGTTATTTGAATAGTTTTTCGAGGTTAATAAATTAAAAGTGAAATTAAAAAAAGTTGTTTGGCCATTTATATGACATGATTTTGGGATGATCCCATATCAAATAATTACTAAAAGTCCTGTAATAACTTCGATCGAAAAGTTCTCTTCCTGTTATATAATAATGTGACCTTGAGTCTATTATTGCTTTAATATAAAAATACAGCAGACAAAATATACAATAAAAAACATCTCCTTTATGTTGGTTGCATGAGTACTACAGGAAACAAAAAATAGAAAGCAGGACAACAATAGCTGTTCAGAAGCGGCCAATTTATTTTTTATTACAATCATAGATAATCAGTTCATAATTTGATTTAGTGGCTTGGCCATTAGCCCAAAGTTTATGCGAAAAGTTTTTTATTTTCTCCACCTGCTAACGGTTCTCACCTTCTGCTTCAGCTCCTTTCCATGTGCAAAGAAATTATGTGTATTAGTCTACACACAGTTGTTTTTTATACAGTCAACTCATTCCCATGTCAATATATTTTACAATCAAAAAGTTTGTCCACCACATTCTCCTCATATACATTATGCCATTTTCAATATTTACAACTTTGCAACTAAGTGGGGCCTATTGAAGTTCTCTTATACAACTTTGCAAGAGCCAAATTATATACTAAATTAACTATACGAAGGAAATTGAAAGCGATTTTTAATTAATTTGGTTTTTATGAGAATATAAAACGGAATTAAATCAAATTACTTTTTTATATTGAGATGTGGACTAATACATGTTTGTAAGATATTGGTTGTTTTAGTTGGGGAATTTCAGTGGTCCGTGTAACTTTAGTGTGTTTTTTTTAACATGCACCTGGAAAATCTGGAAAAATTGTGTGACTGGAATTGGTTGAGTGTGTTGTTTGGCAGTTGAGTGGAACAGAGTGTAAAAGTTAAGTTCACGGATCGGTAGATTGAAAATTCTAGTGGAAGATAGGCCGGAAATGGGTGACCTTCTTGTAATAAGGGGGCCAAAAAAAAGAGAGCAGAAAAAAAAGTTTCCAGGGTGGGCAGGTGCAAAATTTAGTGAGGAGTTTGAAAAGTTACATTTCAATGGTCTGAGTTGTAGTTAGGCTTAAAACAGGAGCAGAAAGTAGAGCAAAAATGGCGGAAAAGTTGTGTGCAACACCTGCCAACTTGGATCGATACACACATACTATATGTCATATACGTATGGTAATGACACCTAGTTGGACCGGAAGTGGTCCATGTTGTCCGATTCCCACGCCAAAAAACCACACTTGACAACAATGATGGCTTTTATTTGGACACACGTCCATAATCGACTTGTCTTTTGTTGTGTGTGGCTTTTATTTGACGTGGCATTTCACCAAATTATGGCCCTTTTGCCCGTTTTTTTATTGTTGTACACCCCACACATACTCCATGTGGAGTGCGGTTTGTGTTTGTGGTAACAACAACTGCCACTTCCGCTCTTCAACTGCAACTGAAACTTCAACTTCAACTGCCACTTCAGGCCCTTATTATTATTATTATGTATTATTGCCCCTAGCTGCCTGCATGCACACTTAAAATTACCAAAATTACCAGCAGGGATTTGTTAATTCAAGTTGCAGTTCAATGGGCATTTGTGCAATATTAGGAGCATGCACTTGAATAAACGCCGCACTTGTTTCCATAGTTGAAATGAATTTTTGCACAAACTATAACTATATATAGGAATTTCTATACAATTTTACAAACTTAATGGACACACTGTAGCCTGTCTATGGTGGACACCCAAATGACTAATATTTTTCCCATAATAGACAGGGTTTTAAATATGGATCATGTTTTGATTGGTCCAAATAAATCACAATTTCCTCCATACAGAAACTTGTATAGCTTTAAAATGTTTATATTAAGGAAATGTTGATTGTAAAGGAAACTAATACACTTAACCATGTTCATGAACCCGAGTTCATTAAATTTTATTGGTTTATAGGTGTACGTACCCTGTAATTTATTTTATGAATGATTTAAAAAAATGATAAGAATTTTGGTATGTACTACATTAAATCTTGGACGATTAAATCATGTTCTAATTTTTAGCTTTTTTCTAGGTCCAAATATTTGTTTTTGTGCATTGTAAATTTCCTGTTTATTCAAACTGCATCAACGAACACAAATTGACAAAATTTGCATAATTGGAGCGAAGCGAGTTTTTAAAAATGTGATTTTTTTTTTTTACAATTTTTTGTTTGTTTCTTGAATCATGTTTCTTCCTCCCCAGCATGCTTCAGTGTTGGTCCTTGGTGTTTGGTTCCCACGGAGATCCCCTTAGTAAATTTTATCCCCCAAACGGAAGCATCTCCCTCATCTTTTAAAACCCAGTGGGGGTTGTTCATCCCTCCCCAGCTCCAACCACGTGACCCTTCAATCGTCCAAAATGGCCGCCTTCTGACACGTGCCTCCCTAATTGCCACAATTTTCTTACTTCCCTTTTGCAATTTTAATTAAAGTTGAATTTACGTGGATATTCAAATATCCTTGAAATTGGCTAGAATACATGGAAAACCATGAAAGTAAGCGAATGTAGTTTTCCGTTTTTGAATCCGAACAATATTTACGGAGTTATGTAGAAACAAAGTTTGATTGATGGTCCCCAATCGTCTCCAAATTTAATGAGACAGCAGGCATTCCATACATTTAAGACTTCTGCTTTAACAGCCAATATCTCCGCGAATATTCATCAGAACACATTAACCCAGTTAAATTGTAAAAATACAACTTGTATATTGTTGTTTCTTCATTTAGGACATTGATAAATTAATATGTTAAGAATAAACACTTGTGATTGGCTGCTAAATAAATAATTAAGAAAACAGACTTTTATATAAATAGGGTTTGGGGTTTACTAAGAATGTTACCAAAATAAGAGAAATGTCTTGACAGAGACAATTATTATTTTTTGAATAAAGGTAAGACATGTGACTTCCATATGTAAATTTCGGATTTTGCATAACTATTAAACTTCCTATTTAAAAAAAATAAAAGGCATTACTTATTGATTTGCCAGTATTAAGGTAGAGCATCGAGACGCCATTTTGGATTGTGGGCGGGGCTAATCGGTGAAAGTTGGTTTCGTCTGTAAATATTTTAAGTTTTCAACTATGCATCACAAACTTATCGAATACTTTTCGTGCAATTAACCCACAAAAAAATCTACTATTTTATCGTATCAAGTTTGTAATTTTACGAAAATCGTACAAATTCAAAATTCGTTCCAGCTCAAACGATTGGCCTAATATCGGCGAAAAAATATGCAAAAACAGGCACAGACTGTCATTTATTTGATGGTATTTATTTTGCTAATTTTGCATGCTTAGTATATTTACAGACGATTAACAGACTCAACTTTCGCAGATTAGCTCCGCCCACATTCACGAATAAATTGTGAATGTAGAGAAAAGGGAAATGAAATTAGTATTTAGATTGCTTGAAGGTTTGCCTGTTGTTGTAATTCCCATGAAAATCGTTGTTGGATGATGATAATAATGAGAAGAATAGTATATAGCAAACACAGAGCAGTTACACATTGAATTGGTGGCTGGAGGCGATTTGAAATCCTTGACCTAGGCAACATTTACTTGCATTTCACTGACCGACCAACCCTGACCTCGGTGGCAACAAGCGTGCACTGTTTTATATTTCACATATACTATACTATGAGTATGCTAATGAGCAAGCATAAGGGGGCGTGTCGTCTTCGCGTTGGGCCCCCCTCAAACACTCGGACGGAAGTAGTATCTACTAGATAATGGCAAAGCATTGTGTTCTCTATTGCTTGAGAGATAAGAGGAGCAATAATACGAGGCATTTGTCACTTCTGCTCAAGTATGGCCGCCATAAGTTGCACTAAAAAGTTGGGCACCCAGAAATAAAAGAACAGCCTCAAAAAATAATTGAACTGCTTATCTATCTGTTCTTGGGGAAATAAGTGGAACATGAATGCCACGCTTGCCCTGGGACAAAGTAATAGTTTTCATTTTAATTTTTTTTTGTTATCCTTAATCTCACAAGTTATTGAATACTAATGACTCACAATGCCAAAATAAGTTGAATGGTTAGGTGGAAATATTATGGGAGTGGGGCCCTCATAGAGCTACGGCTGCTCCTCCTCACTACCGTAAATTTCCTAATACAGTCCCGGGCTTATATTCAAATTTTGTATTTTCAGACCAGGCTTCTAATAGAAACCCTGCTTCTATTAGAGACAGGCTTGTATCTCTTCATACTGAAAATCGGTGACCAAATTATGCACAAATTATGCACTGTAGCAATTTAACATCAAAATTATGGTATTAATTTCAGTAGAAAAGCGAAACTTACCACGATTATAACGTCGAATCTGACTCGATCTTGGTGCCAAATTCACGATCCCATTGCAACAAGTAATTTCAAGACAACTAAATGGGAAAATTATAATGGCGCTTATAATCCAGGGGCTTGTATTAGGAACCGACTTTTAACCATTGCAGGACCTAAATGACACGGTTTCAATTGGAAAACAGGCTTCAATTGGAGACCGGACTGTATTGGAAAATTTACGGTATTTACTTCATAAGGGAAAATCATTTCATATACATGGTGATAGTACCTGTTTATGATGGAAACCTGTATATGGTGGAAATTGTCTGTATGTTACGGGTCAAGTGAATAATCGGTTGATGTGAAAAATGACGTCAGAATACGATAAATCTATGTTACGACGCTTCTGTCTGGCGCGTCCAAAACCTAACCTAACTTAAAATATACTAACTAACTATACCTATACCTATACCTATACCTAAGCTAGATAGTCCCCCCACAATATTAAAAAAATGCTGAGCTTGGGAGAAAAGCGGTTTTAGCGCGTTTCAGAGTTTTTCGTATATAGATGCTGACGTCATTTTCGCTCAATTATTCACTTCAACCGATTATTCACTTCAACCGCAACATATATACTAATCTTGCAAGGGTAGAATGCGGCAATTCCCGATTGGCTGGTTGCTTCACTCGCTGATGAAAACTTTGTGACGTCACAACCAATAGGAATACGATGTTTGAGCGAGACATTCGAAATAATTTCGAATAATTTCGATGTGTGACGTCGATCTTCACGATCAAACCAATGAGCGAAGCAATCCGTTCGAATCTGCCAATCAGGAATTGCCGCATTCTACACTTGCAAGATAGTATAGTGGAAACTGTGTATGATGTAAACCTGTCTATGGTGGAATGTATTTCCGCTCCCTTGAGATTAATTTTTTGGTATCGTTTGCAAGAATGTTGCATGCAATATGAGCTTGTTTGCGTAATGTACTGTATATCATCTGTGCATGTGGTTTTTTGCGAATTAGGTTTTTGAAAAACAGTTTATATAGCAGTGTGATAATTGCGACTGCAGTGTGGTGTCCATCGTCACAAACAGTTACATGTCCTGTTAGTGATGACCAAAAAAATGGTCATCCGGTCACGCTCTTCAATTCTTATGTGACGAAACATTCGTGTCACGTGACAGATTGTCATAATCGGTGCAGTTTTTTTCCTCCCTCCCTCCCAACTAACTCATCATTCCAATTAGCGTGGCATAATATAATTGCAGCTTTGACCGGTCAACTCACACTGGCTAATATTATTATTATATTACATCACATCCGTCCGTTTTTACTATCTCACCAAAGGTGTGTGACTAGTTATAAATAATTCAGACTGATGGGGGTCGTTTGGAATTCATGTATGCTCGATTTTAATGTGCAGTTTAATTTCGTAAAAGTAGAAAAGTAGTACGTACTGCGCCATCTAACGGCGATAAGGCCAGTTACAGTGTTCATAGTGAACATAAAAGCAAGTTGCATCTCAATGTTTTTATAACGGAGTGTCTACTAAACTTTCATTTCAAAATTCCAGTATTTTCAAGGATATTTATAACTTTTTAAATGACAAAAAATACATAAATTGAAAGGTAATTACATAACAAACCACATTAATCCCTTAAAAACTGACGAATAAGTGAAATGAACCATCGAATTTCAAAAGTCTGAATTGGTATTTTGTTACAAGCAAATTAGAAGAGGAACACAGAAATCAGTTAACAAAATTATGTAAATTCCAGTATATTTCCAGGATTTCAAGGACAACAAAAAAATTCCAGTTTAATTCCAGAACTTCCAGTATCAGTAGACACCCTGTATAATTTTAAAGTGTAGGCTGTTACAGTATAATAATAAAACAACGGCCTCCAAAAACGATTCAATTAACTTATTTTTATACGAAAAATTAATTATAGTATAATGGGGTGTTATTTTAAAAGGAATAATGAAATACGTTTCCGTTTTTTGTATTATTTTCAGTGTAGAGTAATTGTTTTAGATTTTTCTAAGAAAATGCAGACGAAATGCAGTTGAATCGTTTTTCGAGGTTATTCAATTTTTGAAGTGCTGCCCCTCTTTTTTCCAGGAATTAAGATTAATTTTATATTTTTATTGATACCTAAATTGAAGTTCATTTGAGGGGATAAACTTTCAGGCAATCAAATAAGTTTCCCTAAGTGGGTTAATTAATCGAATTCATCTTGCTCCCTATTGGTTGATGGCTTTCTTGCAAATAATCATTGTACCGTCTTCTTTCTCGAGACGTAATTAATTAACCATCCCCCACCCCGAAAGTTTGTTTCACCGCAAAACATCGGCGGCCATTACACGAGTTCCGTTGTTGACTTACGGCGCTCCAGTCTAACGCTTACACAAACAAAAGTCTATATAGACCAGAAAAGGTAACTTTGACGGGGTGAATGGCCCTTTTTAATGAATATGCAAGAAGGGAAAACAAGAGGACAAAAAAAATGAATGTTTGCACTGTTGGAGTGGTGAGATGTATTTTACACGCAACGGCGCTCGCAATAAACGCCTTTCTGCATAATATAGTTCGCATTTACCCCATACACACACCAGTTTTCTGCATAAAGAGATAAAATAAATGACACAATTGCTGTAAGTTTTCACAGTGGAAAGGAATCAGAGCGTTTACAAGGGGGAATTATGTGTGTTTAGGCATATATAGGTAGTGATTTATTTAACAACAGGAAGTTGAATGTTATTTATAATGTGTAGGAAGAATATACACAAATGCGTAATACGGTTATACAAAACAGATGCAAGTTGACGGAATGTGAACTATTTTTTTTTCTCAGGGGTAAAGAGAAATAAAAAATAAGCCTACATGATGCTATATTTAAAAGTTTTCATGGGAAATGCAATATTTGGCACATGAGTGTGGTGGTGACATGTGCAGCTTTCCAGCTCATGAATTATTAGGTACCAAGTCATTAGTAATAAATAAATTAAGTGGGCAGAATGACACAAATCTATAAGTAAAAAATCTTGTTGGATTTGTTACTTTTTGGGTTTAATTTGCATTTGAGAAAATTTAAAAGAAAATGTGTTGTTTACGGAAATTTGCTGTTATGTTATAAAGTAAATGCTTTTATCCTAGTTTCCTTTGAGTTATGTGATTTCATCTGTATGTAGGTGGCGCTGATAAGGATAATTTTATTTAAATTGTGGAATTGTTTCAGATAAAACTTGTTTTTAATTTGTGTTTATTCTTGATTGCTTTTATTTAAAGTTTATAAAAGGGAAACAGTTTCCTCAATTTATATTTTTAAAAACCCAAAGTTTGCTTATTGCAAGTTTCTTTTCGATACAATTAAATTAAACACAGCATCGAAAAACGATTCAAGTGAGTTTTCTTATTTCCTTATTTAAATTACATCAAATAAATAAGTAATAAAATGCTAATAATAAATATTCAACTCGTTTTCATCAAAATTGTTAATTAAATGCCTTTCAAGTTGCAATTAAGTTTCTTTCGATTACAATTAAATTAAACATAGCCCCGAAAAACGATTCGAGTTTTCTTATTTCCTTATTTAAATAATACCACATATATAGTAATATTAATAATAAATATTCAGATTTAAATCAACAACTTTGAGTCAAAATGTTAGTTGAATCATTTTTCGATGCTGTGCTGCTTGTTAGCTTTTGCAACTTAAACGGACGTATAAACGGACGTAAATAAATGCATGAAGAAGGCCTTGTTAGAGGCTACAAACGTCTTGCAGATGAAAAATTAGCTGTGTAGCAGAAGTGAAAAAGAAATGTTTACCTCTTGATGATCGCCTCTGACCCCAAAATGAGCAAAACCCCGCTAGGAATGTCCCAGTAAATCACACATCAGGGTTAGAGACTGAAATTGTTGGAGAAGAGCAGTAAGTTTGTTTTGGAATTGCGACATGATTACGGAACGCTCCCCCAATTCCCAGCATTACGTAATGAGAACGCAGCTTTTTGTATACAAATCGAGTAAATATAGTTGGGCTATTTTTAAATACATGGTTCTTTGTAGCAGTTTTTCCACTCACTCTACTCGTCTGACACACGTGTGAATACATGTATATACATATACCACAGAGGAAATTTGCTTTTGTGTTGTACCTATTTTTGTTGTTGAAACCAGTTAGGCCTAAATGAGGATTGATTTTTGTATGTTACAGTGAAATGACGTCTCGTCTGTTTCTCAGTCTGTATGTTGCTTTTCCAGATTTATGGACTTAAAAATAGTGTGTGTGGAATCCTAATGGTGGAATTTTTTGTTTACCACCCACTCAGAGTAGCTCCTCCCCCTAACACCAAAACCAACAAAAAAACAAAACAAAATGGCGCCCCTTTCAAGCATAAACACTTCCATGTTTCTACTATATACATATACAGTATACAGTATTTTGATTTGAAAAACCGAGGGGATGAACCTTGGAAAAAATTGGAGCACAACCTCGAAAAACGATTCAACTACATTTTGACGAAAATTAGTTTAACAGCAAATATTTGCAAAATTATATTCGCATTTTATTCTGAATATGAAGTGTTATATAAATTTAATGTTGTGTTACATTTAGGTTGTAATACGAATTATACTAAACCTATTCCAGGAAAAAACCAACAGTTTTATTCAATTAGTAGGCTACAATTTGCTTGTACATAGCCTATACATTAAAAAAACAAGTGGAAAACCAAATAAAGATAATGAAAATGGGCCATGTAAATGATCTCGCAGCAAACTGATAAATTATTTATCTGTATAAATTGCGTTTATACATATATACAGTATAATGCTCTCCTTTTTTACAGTAGGGATTTGTAATTAGTGTACATTACAAGAATGTAAAAAATGAAAATCAGCATGTTTGGTACATATGTAATGTACTTATTCAATTAATGGGGAGTTCAGTGTCTGATTTTTCGCAGCGCCGCCTGTTGGCATTTGCAACAAACTTGGTTTCGTTCTTTAAAAAATAAAAAAATAACTAAGAATACCAGAGACTTAAAAAACTTTTCAAACTTAAATAACTCTTTGAATGAAATTCAAAAGCAATTCAGATATTTGTTTGCTTGAAAAATGTAAATTTTAGGGCGGCTTCTATTCAAAATAAATGATTTTTAAAACTATTAAGCATATTTATTGACATAATTAACTGAAAAATATAATTAATCTTATTTGAATCGTTTTAAAGTCAATATTTAAAGTGTTAAAATTTGAATTTCAATAAATGATGCGGCGCCAAATCGAGGAAAACGATGCTGAAACATTTATCTGATTCTATGCGGCGGTTATTCAAGGTCGTTTGTTAACAAAGGGCGTCTGGAATGCTTTTTTAAATAGGTATATCTTTACTGCAGCTGCTTTATAATGAATTAAATGCGATCGAGATAAAAAGTGTTTGGACTTTTTTTACCATAAGTTGACTAAGTTGTATAATATTAATAGAAGCTGGAATTAATTTTCTACGAAAATGAATCATGCATTGGTATGAATAGTGCATCACGTGATCAATACATGTGCATTATACAGAATGAGTATACATGAAATTGCGGAGTTGAAGATGTTGGCATGCGGTTGTAAATATCGATCGTATCGATTCGAGGAGACTGTATCGATTTCCCGACCGATAAAGGTGGAGAAAAAAAAGGGTACACTTGTAATTTTGGGGGGTGGTGGCAGCTGGGTGCAATCAACCCCAGTGTGAGAGTTTTGCAGAGTTTCACTACAGGTCTGGCCCATGTCAAGACCATGTCTGTGTCATTTCCCATTTCTACAACTATCCTAAATGCATAACAAGCAGCAGATCATGTTTCAAGGTGCTTCCAAAGGCAGCAGCTCCCTAGGGGATATTTGTAGAAATAAATGAGGGGAGAGAAAGGTTTTTTTCTTAAATTTTGGGGGCAAAGCGACCCAAAACTTCCCTGCAGTGCTTCTATGAATTGCGGGCAAAACCATTAAATTGAAGGGCAGCAAATATACCGCGATTTACGGAAATTCTAACTTGCTTATTTCACATGACAGGTGAAACACAGGATAATATACAGGGTGTCTACTGATCCTTGAAATCCTGGAAATATAATGGAATTTTTTGTTCCTGGAAAATGTATAATTTTTGACACTTTACATAATTTCGTTTATTGATTTCTGGGTTCCTCTTCTAATTTGCTTGGAACAAAATACCAATTAAGACTTTTGAAATTCGTTCATTCCACTTATTCATCGGTTTTTAAGGGATTTTAATGTGATTTGTTATGTAACTATCTTTCACTTTATGTATTTTGTGTCCTGGAAAAAATGTTTTAAATATCTTTGATGAAAATACAGGAAATATACTGGAATTTTGAAATGAAAGTTTAGTAGACACCCTGCTATAGAAATTTTGCAATAATATATTGACAGCAATATCCTCGAAAAACAATTCAATTAACACTTTGAAGAAGAAAGTTATTTATAAAAATTCGATAATTTCACCACAAAATTTGTAATCGTATTTTTAAACTGTCTGAAATTTTCCAATTGAAAAGTAAACCCAAATTACAGTACAAATTGTTCCGTGTAATCTACAGTTGTACAGGTATTAATTGTGACCTTAAAAATCTCAATTAGTGATTGTACTTATGCCATTGCAGCAATCAAATGTTCTACCTATTGTTCTATATCTAATTTCCTGCTCCAATTATTGACAAGAATTTAAATTTTAATTGTGATTTTATAGCTGGGGGAAATGAACGTAAGACTGAATCTTTGGCTGCATTTTGCTATGATGGATACAATACAATATGTCAGGCAACAACAGAGAGTGAAAGCTGACCGTATTTCTTGGAAATACTTTTACTGAAAAGATGTTTGGCGTCTGTGACGTCACAAGACAGACGCGACTTTGGAGCATGCACTCCCTCTTTCTGGATAAAAGTTAAAAATAGAGTCGACACCAGAGAGATGCTCATCTTCCGGCCATCACAAAACTCATCTCAATCGGCCTTTGTACTGAAACCAGCTTTTTCAATAACCCCTCTATCCAATCCCCCTCCTCCCCAATCCCCCATCCAACCCTCGGTTTATTTTCAGGGTGCAAGAAAGTTAACCCTCCCTTACACGAAGTGTACGAAGCAAAGAGTACCCCATAACCACAAACACTCCATGTTTGCCAGTAGAAAATAAGTAAAACATTTTTAAAATCGTCACATACCCTTTTGAAGTATCCCCAATAAGAGATTGCGAGCGATGGAGACGTTCAGTTGTTGCGCTAAATGCACTAAATACACCCAATCCTAGTTGAGATGTGAGGTTTAACAACGGTGAAGTGACGTTGTTAGTCCAGTTGCGAAAGGAGGCATGGCGACTGTGCCGAAGCAGCGACTAAAACAGGAGTAAACTTGGGAAACGTTCGGCTGCACTGCAGCGCACGGAACGCTCCATTTCAAGCGTGGGTGCGTCCGGAGCGCTCCCAACGCTCCCAGAGCGCGTTCGGAGCGTTCGGAGTGCGCTTGGAGTACACCGAAAAAGTTTCATTTTCTTCCCCGAAAAACTCGGGGAGTAAAATAGAGTTTGAAAAGGTGGATGGTGAAAAACGCACCGGTTTGAAGCGTTTCGCACCGGTGCGTTATAGGGTGTACTCCTGTTTTTGTCGGCATTTCTCGGGTTTTCTGGCTCTTTCTTTGGTTGGCTCCGCTCGTTTCTCGCTATGAATGTCTCAAAGTAATCAGTCACAGCTTTATTTACGGTAAGTAGAGAAGTTTTGTTTATTTGCTCGTTTCGGGGTAAGTTTGCCGCCAGGTCATCGCTGACCCTGCATGAACCCAAACATGGGGTTGGAAAAGTCGCATTACTAAGCAAAACATTGGCATTGGTGCATGTATATTGTGTACTAAATGCCGACGTCTGATTCGCATCAAGAAACAGGTGAAACAGTGGTTTCAGATTACAAGAATCTTGTATTACATGCAGTACGTTTTTGTTAACAACATGTTAAAGGGGTGGTTTGGGGGGGGGGGTTTGTTGTTGTATCAAATTGCAGATTACAAATATAGGTTTCAAATTATTATAAATCCTTTGGCAACTTTTCACAAGTTGTATGCGGTTCATCGACCGACCTGTTGCAATCTGACTCATTTTGCTCAGTTGTCATGCATGGGAGTTCAAAAATTATGTCGGGGGGCTAGCCATAAAGTACGTCTTAAAATTATTGCGCTATTATTTTGTTGCTACAAAACCATGTATTCATTTTAGAGTATATGCAGTGGAAACCTCTTATAGTCAACTCTAAGTGACTGCCACACACCTAAGTATGTTGCACTTGTACTAGCTTCTGCACGTATACAAGAAACTTTCCATAAAAGTTGACTGTATCAGACTTTTTTTAGCACGCAATGCCCTATTTTTTTTTCTTTACCAGGGTTCTCACCAATCGTGGTGAAAGTATCCAGATTGTGTGACACTATAAACGGTTTCCACTGTATCGATGTGTCAAATGGAGTTTCGAAAGCGCCACCTGGTGATAATACGTCGATAGGCGACAGCTCAGTTGGACATTTGAGGTTCATAACATAACAGACAGCTGCATCACCTAACTGTTGTTGCACTTAGTGTCAAGTGGAAGCAGTAGTTGACGTGCAATTGTAACCAATGGGAATGTTTGTTTATCATCTGGTTATTCTGCTACTAATACCATATCATCAGCATAAGCCAACATATAAATTGTCGAACCAAAAGGTTGCTGTTTACGGCTAAAGTCTTTCTCACTAAAGCAATTGCGTGTTTTGTGGCTCCCTATTGGATGACGATTTTCTTTCAAATGACGATGCTATCAAAGGAAGCCACACCTACTCAATTGCTTTAGTGGTAAATACTTTATAGCAACCACACATGGAACATCTGTTACAATAGACCTTTCTTGCATATCACTTATATACGCATGCGTACTACGTAGGCTATCCGGAAAGTAGTGGCCGTTCTTTATTAACAAATTCCATGCTGACATAATGCCAAATTTTAATTCACCAAACGTTTGACATGAATATTAAACTATTTTTAAAAATGTTATCTTACATGTGA
>JAQFZQ010001071.1:0-22714 GCA_034696005.1 Glomeris marginata
TAACGCTTGTGCAATTGCTGCAGGGGCATGGAGGGGAAGCCTGCCTTACCCTTTTGGCGATGTGATGCCGCCTTAAATTACCATTTTTGCAGCAAGAACCCATTTTACCAGGAGGGAATATCAAATGCACTCTTATCCCTGGTGATGGAGTCGGGCCAGAATTGATGGATTCTGTGCAACAAGTTTTTAAAGCTGCAAATATCCCTGTTGAATTTGAAACATACTTTTTTAGGTAAAGTCAAGAGTGGTAAAGTAAACATTTAATTTCCGGTGGTATATCCACTTACATAAACAGAATTAAAATAATCTGACATTGGCTAATTTGATTTTTCTTCTAGTGAGGTTCACCATTCATTAAGTGCGCCTTTGGACAAAGTTGTGGAGTCAATAACCAAAAACAGAGTTGCATTGAAAGGTGTTCTTCAGACACCGTACACCTCGCACCATGGCGAACTAGAGTCCTTAAACATGAAAATGAGGTATGTTCCCACGTAAGTGATGTTTAAATGTGGTATTGCATCTTGATAGCGTTTATAAAAATATTTCAGAAAGTCTTTGGATCTGTTTGCAAATGTATGCCACATCAAAAGCATACCTGGGTTGAAACTACGGCATAATGATCTGGATTTTGTGATTATCCGTGAGCAAACAGAAGGTGAATACAGTGCCATCGAGTACGAGGTACACATAATGTTAAATGATAAACAATGACAGTTATATACCGGGTATTATGGACTAAAGCAAGACTAAAGTCCATCTTCTTTTCAGAGTGTAGATGGTGTTGTCGAGTGTCTGAAGATTGTGACTCGAGAAAAGTCGCACAGAATTGCCAAGTTTGCATTTGATTATGCAACAAGACATGGTAGAAAGAAAGTAACAGCAGTCCACAAAGCAAATATTATGAAGTTGGGAGATGGTCTGTTCTTAAACTGCTGCGAGGAGGTTATAAAATTATAAAAATACATGTTTTTCCATGAAACCGTGCATTTTTATATATTTGAATTGGTTTACAAAATCAGGTGTCAAAACTCTACCCTACTATTGAATTCTCCAACATGATCATTGACAATTGCACCATGCAAATGGTCAGCAAGCCCCATCAATTTGATGTTCTAGTCATGCCAAATCTTTACGGCAACATTGTGGACAACTTGGCAGCGGGATTAGTAGGTGGTGCTGGAGTTGTTACCGGAGAAAGTTACAGCACAGATTGTGTTGTTTATGAGCCGGTTAGTATAAATGTTATATTTCCACTTTGGTATAGTACGCATAAAAATGTGTGATCTGAACTATAGGGTGCACGGCACACCTTTTCGGAAGCGGTGGGCAAAAATGTGGCCAATCCCACGGCAATGTTCCTGAACGCTTGCAAAATGTTACAGCATGTTCATCTGGAGTATTATGCAGAAATACTTCAAAATGCAATATTAAAGGTTATCAAAGCAGGACAGGTTCGCACCAAAGATATGGGAGGTCACGCTTCAACCAATGAATTTACATACGCTGTGATTGGCAACTTGTATAAATAATTATTTTAAGAATGCGTGTTAATTTGGATTGTTAAATACCGATTTTATTTATACATAATTTGTTATGACGACTTTTTATCTAAAAGTAATGTAAATTCATTTTTGTTTGTACTGGGCATGTTGCAAATTAATATTTATTACCATTGTAAAGTGAAACTGCAAGAACAACCCTCATGTTTTGCTCTTCAATCAGTTTTATGAATTTTATATATTTTGCATTGGAATGAAACTGTATTAAAACATAAATATCTTAGAAATATCATGCAATATTTATTTTAGTTTTAGTTAGCAGTTTTGTATAATAATGTATGTGATAGTTCGTATAGTCTTAATTTATATTGCGTTTATTTTTTGAACTAACAAATAATAAAAATAACTCATGATATTTCTTTTGACTTTTAATAACATTACATAAAATCTTAAAACGTTATTTATGGTATACAAATCAGCTGTAGACCAATTATAAGTATGGAGAACAAAGATTTGGAAGCACGCTCTTGGCTTGTCATAAATAATATACACTGTATTTCTAGTGGTCTAGCTCAATAAAATAATTAAAATCCATGAATTCTATTTTCAAGAATAATATCTGAAATGCGAACTCAGAAACCGGTTAGAATCTTTTTTTGAATGGTGTAAAAAGTGACATTTGTCTGGTTTCTTCTACACGTAAAATGAGCAATATAATATACTATAAATAATGACGAGATAATGATAACGGTTCTTGACAATAAAGACGAATGGTTACCATTTTCAAGTGCATATTGTCAAGTTTTCAATCTCACCTCGTACCGCAAAGTTGAATTATCTTGCGCAAGTCGTGCAATTTCCTCGCCTAATGTGTTAATATTTTCCTGGAAAATAACACAGACTATTAAAACCCATTGTAATATTCCAGGTTTAGATATATGAATAATAACAGCCATTAACTTTTAATGTAATGTTTTTTAGAAGAATATCCTCCACAACAGCTTGCAATTTCTGGTTGATTTCCATTGAAAGTTCCAACGTCATGGTGCCATCAGTGAATCTTGATCCATAAAGTGAAGCCATAACACCACCTCTTTTTGACAATTCAATCTAATTGAAATCATTAAATGTATTATCATTAGTAATTGTTTAAATAAATTAAGATATTGTTATTAAATATATACCTTATTTCTTTCCATTGATTCCGTAGACAAGGCACCGGCTTCTTCGCGCATAATATAATTCTGGATTAACCTGCAACATACATAATATTAAGCACACTAACCAAATTTAGAAGTTAAGTAGAATTACCTGTTCTTTTTCTTCACTTCTGTCTGCAGTTGACTTACGTGCTCTTCGAGGAACTCTATCTTCTCATTTTTACGCGCGTGAGACTTTTGTAATTTCACTATTCGGTCAATAAGCGTATGTCGATCAGGCTCCAAATGCTGTAACTCTTCTGTTGTATCCTGCTTGGTGTTTGATAAACTTGGAAGAGCTACACTCGTTGAAGGCATAATTGTATCCAATGAACAATTTGAACTCGTTCTGGACCCTAAACTTTTCGCGTCCGATCCACCGTTACGAACGTCGCACAAATCTAATTTCTTCCTCGTTTGCTGCAGCTCCCTCGTTAACTCCTATTTAAAACAATACAAAGTCATATAGTACAATTACATATCTACAAAATCAATTACATTTGTTATTTTAAAAATTCGCCTGACTTTTATAATTACCTTAACAGAAGATGTCATTTTCCTTCGAAGAACTGCATTTTCATTTCTTTCTTCTTCCAATTTTGAATTGATACTCTCAGCTAAAATGATTAGAATCACAGTTATTGTTAATATGCAATTACAATTTTAAGGACACTTAACAAATATTGCACGCGCGAAGTCACGTACCGTACTTGGCTTTTTCCGCAAGTTTTCTTGCTAGAAGTTGTGTTTCTTGTGATCGTAATTGAGTTTCTTCCTCTAAACGAGACACCTGATAAACAAAATAATTTAAAATTTAGCAAACACATGGTACTGAACAATGAAGGAATTTTAATTACGATTAAACCAACCATTGCAGTATTTTGCATCTCTAATTCTTCACACAATTTCTTAATGGAACTATTTTCCAGCTGAAGGGACTGATACTATAAAAATCAAACACGCAGGTGCAACAAACGCAATTAAACAAATAACACTATTTTTTTTAAATAAATTGCGACTCACGTTTGCTTCCAATGCGCTAAATTCAGATTGCAAAAACACGTTTTTGCTTGTAAGTTTCTCTGCAAATTCCAAAAGTTCTCCTTCCTTTCTATGACAACAGTCCATATCAGCTTGCAGGTCAATGTTAACCTGCCGCAATCTTTCCACTTCTGTTTTTGAAACAGTCAACTTCTCGCGCTCTCTTCAATTTCAACAATTTGTAATTGCAGAATTTAATCCACATTCCAGACTGAAAATATGTAACTTTTAATACCTTTCAATTTGACTTTGAACATTTCCCATTTCCCCTAATTTTCCTTGCAGGTCCACACATTCCTGTTTTAGAATCCCTACATTTTCCTTCAACTTACTTAGATTCTGTTCATATTCCAATCGTTCTTTCTCCAAACATTGCACCTAAAGAAAACAAAAGTTATTCATATTTTAAGTAAGGAAATGTAATAATTAATACTACACACAAAATGACATTTACTTTCATTGCCAAAATATTATTTTCATCAAGGCTCAGCTTATGTTTCTTTTTTAGAGTTTCCAGCTCCTGTTTAATCATGTTGAAAGCCTACAAAGAAACGGAATTAGAATTCAGCATTTCTTTAAAAATATATACAACAAATGTTTTGTGAATTACATTTGATACCTCTTCCGTATCGTACTTTTCCTGTTGTTTCGGTTCCGTCCCTGACACTGCATCCAAATTGTTAGTTTTAAATTCCTCCGATTGCTGATAGTCAAGGATAACATTCTGACAATCGCTGCGAATTTTATTGATTTCTTCCTCCGCTTCTGAAAGTTTATGCGTGAGCTTCTCAACTTTTTGTCTCGTCTCCTGCAATTCACAAAAATAAGACGGTCCAATAACTTGATAATTTGGAAAGAGAATTCACATACTAATGTTTTAAGTTATATAGGTACATTATGTGCATCAAATTCACTCTTGTATTTGTTTTGGGCCCACTTTATCTTGATGTCACGAGATGATACATCTTCTTTCATCCTCTCGTTTTCCTTTTGAGCTGCTCTCAGTTCACTCATCTGAACAAATTATTAACCGTGTCAATGCAAATTAAACCATATCATATATGTATAAACCGTATAAACACTTATTAATATTGCACCTTTGCTTCAAGACTGCTGTGCATGCGACTTTTTTCAGAACTAATGGATTTTAATTTGGTCAAAAGTCCATCTTTTTCCCTCATAGATGACTTCAATTTGCGATCGAGTTGGTCACGTACTTTTGCCAAATCAAGTACTTCCTTCTCACTCTGAGCAAACTTCATTATCATTGCATCTTTGTCTTTCAATGCGGATTCCAGCTGTTTAAGTACCTGAATGTACAATCAGAAAACATATTTAACATTGACATCAAGGAGGCATATGTATAAAAACCAAAGAAACATTATATAATAAAATTTCGAAGACTTCAAGTTGAGAATGCCAATAATTACTTTCTCAAACTTTAAATTCGCATCATGTTCCATTTGCTGGATGCGGCTCTTGTATATTTTCTCTTGGTCAGCAAGTTTCACACGGTACAGGTCAGTCTCCTTTTGAAGTTGCGTGATGGCATTTTCAAGAGCAGCCATCTGCAACTCGTACACATCAGGACCGGTCTCACCATTTGCTTGGTCATCAACACTTGGCACACAATGCTGCATGTTTTCCAACTGTAACCTAAATATGAAATCCACTATGTTTCAGTTTCACCAAAGTATGTTAAACACACATATAAATACAGCAACACTTTCTAACCTTTCTATAATACAATTCTGCTGTTGGATTTTTTCCTGCAAAGCTATAAGTTTCGCATTGTCACACGCACAACTTGTTTCTTTCTCCGTTAAAATTTCACGCGGACTTGATGGACTTGACGAACATGCACAATCCTCAGGTACAGCATCCAGTTGCCACAGTACAATGTCCTCACAGTCGGAATGGGCAGATGAAACATCAGAAATATTTTCACACAATGATGACATTACCATCTCGCAATGTCCTTGTCCGCAAGGAACCATTTCCACGGCATCTGATACAAGATGATTGTCCACATTCTCAGCATCTAATGGAATCTGTTCTGCTTCAGAGCAATCCACATTTGCATTCACATCTACACAATTTACATCAAATGATATCAAAGGGGTATCTTCCTTTTCACTGTCTACTTGAGGTGACATTGGAGTGATATCTTCACCATCACTTGTCCGTGCATCACTGTCATCTCTGCTGTCACAGTGATTTTGTAACTTCGAATTAGGTGAAACCCTGACAGTTTCCTCTTCTGTTTTTACAGTGCCATTTAAGCAAGGTGCACCATCAACGGCGGCATCTTGCACGTCAGCAGACACAACACCATCTTCCATTTTCATAATTATGGCTACAAGTATTCAAATAACTGGCAGTGTTTCCAAACTTCTGTTCAGATTCAACATTGTCTGTGTTCAAGCAAACAAGACTGATTGTTGCTGTCTCTTATGACTTTCATCATTCCGGGACCATCAGTTGCCAATTCCTCCAATTAAGTATACTGATGAAAGTCATATGTCATATTTCTTCCAAATGCTGTAGAAATTAATAGCAAACATAATCAATTAATTACATACTCTTGCACCCATACTTGATTAAATATGCAGCTTATTTTATAATAAGAAAATTAACCAATAAAATAATTGCAAATCCAATGTATGTAAATGTGGTATATTATGTATATATGAAATCTGGTATAATGTACGTACAATCTTAATACTTTCAAAAATGTGGGCAAATTCGCCGCAGATGCAAATCGAATACAAAACGGATTTACTACGACATTCCATATGTTTATACTTGTACATCTTGTATATCAAGATTGAAATTTATACCGAGATATAGTAAAGTTCACAATTTAACTCTAAAACGTCTGTTAAAAATCATCCTCGGAGAGGGAATTAATAGATACCAAATAGATAACAACCCATAACAAGTTTTAAAATTATAAATTTATACGTACGTACCACCAGTACCACGTTAACCACGCATAAAACACACCCAATTATACATATATAATATCAAACCCAAATGTTGGTAATATTTACCACCTCTAGCATGCAAAACGCCAGAAACACTAAAACAAATACAAGATAAAAATACCATAGTGACCACCTCATTTCCTGTAAAGTGACCAGCTGGCGGAACGACGAAGAAATTTTCCGCTCCGCGAACACAAATTCCGTTGTCACTCATGTCACCGTCAGAGGGCGCCGCAACACAATGCTGCCGATTGGTTCATTCCGGATCAAAATGGCGCCTATAACCACGTGATACACCTAACATCCAACCAGAAAACATTGTATAACCAGGTAGCCACACCCTCTAGCAACTCCATAGAGGATGAGTATCAAGATGGCGTCCAAATATTAATTGACCACCATGCACGTATCGATCAATTCTTTTACGAATTAGACTTTTTACATTTTTGGCTCCCGACTTCCAGATTACATTTGGTACTTTTTATTTAAGCCACAACATACATTCAAGAGTGATTTTACCTCCAAGGTTGTGCAAATATCACTAGTGCAGCAGCTAATTATAACAGTTATTGGCAAATGGAAACGGCATTTACATTCCCCAATATTATTAACATAAGTGCAACTGGAGAAACTGTCCACTGTACGTAATTTAAGTTTATGTATGTCAGGCAAATTAAAACAAAACATTTAAAACTGATAGAAAAATAAAGTGCCCATGCGAATACAGTTAGCGGTGAAATTAATACCACAAACTTTCTGAACAATTTAGAATCGTTTTATCACTAAAATTTCAAAAACCTTCTTGATACTGCCTCGTTTCCATTTTTGCTATCAACAGTTCCAACTGTCTCTTTGCTTCACATTGTGGAAAGTTCCCCATGTCGTAGTACTGCGTTGCGATCTTTACCAACCTACGGATATAAATGGTCATGCAACAATCGTTTCCAAATATAAATGAATTACCGAAATATTTAAAAAGAATGGATTATGTTACCATTCAGGTTTTATGTCTGTAACAGTTCGTATGTAGTTTTTCGTAGTGAGGACAAATTCATTATAGATGACCCATTCTGGCTTGTGGTCCAGGCAAGTTGAAGGATGCAGCTGCACAACCTGGTTATCTTTGATAGTCAGGTAATGTCCAGTCCTCTCCAGATGGGCCACCTTAAAAAGTAAAACACCATTGTTAATACATGCAAAGTACTACCATTTCCAATATGAAGTTGCTGGAATTGAAAAATGCCAAGAACAGTCTACCTGCATGAAGAATCCGGAAACAAGGGCCTTGCGAATGTTGATGTAATAGTCACGACTGGTGAACTCCGTGCTGGTCCTCCTCAAGTTAAAGCGATCCATGATGCGAGACAACTGCTGCCTTACATTGTCTCCACTCTTGAGTGACCGGTAGTTTACGAAGTTATCGTAGCACCACTGCACATCTTCATGGTCTGCGGGGGGAAAAACACGTATATTAAATATTGATTACCATTCCAGTGACTGTACGAGTTTAACAATGGGAACTTACTTTGCTTGAAAGCATGGTAGACATTGAGGAGCGTGAGATGATCGCCATCGATGTGCGCAAACCTCATCTTGGCCTCGTCAGCCGCCTTCTTCGCTTCATTTGGCCGCACAAAACACTGTGGGACTAAAGAAGAATGGGGCGCGGGCCCACACACACAAGAGCCCATGTCCGCCTCATTTTACTAAAATGACCAGGGCAGCTCACATCCCCATCATGAAAATCCTACGGAACACAAGCGACTTCAGCTAGTTAAGGGGGCATGCCCGTGACAAGTTACACTGGTCAGGCTACAATGGCCATCACACTTGCCACGGCATGCATCCTTAACTGCACTGTCACCCGCTACCATACCCCCGTCACGTTTCACTATATAATATTAGGCAAATGAGAAATATTGCATCTTGCTTTCAAATGCAGTATACCCAAAATGTTACAATTTGATAAACTTAATTTTAAAATTAAATTAAGACTGCGATATTGATTCATATTCCCAACCCATTCTTCGTTTTCCAAATAGGTTTGTCTATTACCTGACAACATAGCCGTAACCGACAGGATTTCGTTGGAACAGTTATAGTCGCAGCTTGCGATCAGCATCTTCGCTAGTTGAGGATCCAGGGGAAATTCCGCCATTATGGATCCAACTTCCGTCAGGTTTCCATCATCATCCAAGGATCCCAAATAATTAAGGAGTTCCAGTGCCCTCATTAATGTCTCAGGAGCTGAAATACAAACAATGTATTCATTCGGTTGGAGTACGCAAACTCGCAAACCAAACTTGTTTGTATTTTACCTGGGGGATCCATGAAATCAAAGTGCACCAGGTCATCAATTCCAAGTTTCTTTAGCTGCAAAACGACCGAACCAAGATTGGATCGCAGGATTTCTGGGTACGTGTTGTCCTGCATCTCCTGTTTGTAAGCCTTCTCGGTGTACAACCGAAAACACTTGCCCGGTCGTGTTCTACCGGCACGGCCAGCACGCTGCTGCGCACTCGCTTTGCTGATCGGAGACACGAGTAAAGATTCCACCCTGATGCGAGGATTATACACCTAAATGAACAGAGAATACGTCTATTATACAGTCATTGCAAAAAATATAGGCCACACGTTACCTTTTGTTTTGAAAAGCCAGGATCAATGACAAAGACTACACCATCGATAGTGAGAGAAGTTTCGGCAATATTTGTGGAAACAACAACTTTTCGGCCAATGGCACCGTTTGCTCGTGTAGGTGGCGCAGCTTCAAATATACGTTGCTGCAGGTTTGGTGGAAGGGTTGAATACAATGGAATGCACTTTAAATCTCCAATCTCCGGCCCCAAGTTGTCCACTTCACGCTTTATGCGCTTGCATGCTTCTTCAATTTCCTACAAAGAGTAAAACATAAACATCCCATCCAAAATGACTATACATCCATAAGACATGGACAAACAAACCTCTTGTCCTGTAAGAAAAAGCAGAATGTCCCCTGCTATTTCTTCGCACATGTGAATCTGGATAACAGTTCTGATGGCTGCTTCGAGGTAATCGCGCTCAGGCTCCGGGGTGTAGAAGATTTCCACGGGATGGGTCCTGCCAGGGACGTTCATCAATGGGGCATTGTCGAAGTAATGCTGTAATATTAGAAAGTTAAAGTTATATAATACAGCTACGTCTTACAATGGACCAGTTTATACCTGAAACTTTCCAGCATCCAGCGTAGCACTCATGACAACAATTTTCATGTCAGCTCTTTGCCGCACCACTTCCTTCAGAACTCCCATCAGAATGTCGGTTGCCAAGGTCCTTTCGTGGGCTTCATCCAGTAACACAACACCATAATTTTCCAGCAGAGGATCGCTCATGGCTTCCCTCAGAAGCATACCATCAGTCATATACCTGTGGTATAGTTAGTGCTCAGTTATTTTAAGTTCAAAATACATAAAACAGGTACTAGTGTCTTACTTCAGAAGGGTTTTTGGTGATGAGCAATCTTCGAAACGGATGCTGTAACCAACTTCCTGTCCAAGGTGTACATCCATTTCTTCAGATACCCTTTGTGCCACACTCATGGCTGCCACTCTTCTGGGTTGGGTGCAAGCAACACCTCTCTTGCCCTTCGATCTCACAAATTCAACGCACCACTGTGGTATTTGAGTGGTTTTTCCAGAACCAGTCTCCCCAACCAAAACCACAATCTGGTTCTTGTTGAGCAGCTCCATAAATTTATCCTGATATTCCCAAACGGGCAAACCAACTCTCTTTTTATATAGCTCTTGGAACCTGCAAAGGAACAGGGAGAAACACTTTCAGCATACATACCATCATGATACTTTCTAACAAGGTTCACAGGTTCTATAATTACCTTGGGGTGTATGGCATTCCAGTAAATTGGTTTGTAGACGGATTTGTATATGCAGGAGTTGGAGCAGAATAACTTTTCTCAATGCCCCTACTTTTATCTCTTTCACGATCCCTGCTGTATTCGCCATCACGATTCCACAATTTACTGCACAAATAATAAGCAAGACATGTTCAACATTATCACATTAGGTACGCAAAGCTAGAAATGCTGTCATTGTTTGGCCAAGGAGTTGGTTTGGCGTTTGGCCGTTGGAAATTAATTTGGCCTCGTGCATTCAAAATCACGATTCCTAAATACAAAATCAAATACATATGTCTAAAACTTACGGCTTCTTATTAGACACACCGTCATCCAGTAGTATACGCTTTTTAGACATGTCTGTGAAGAGAAATTACTCTCACACGAAACAAACCGCCGATGCAGACACGAGGATTAAGAAAATGGCGACCGGTAACGATAGGCGTGGTTTGAAAAGTAGGCGTGGTTATATGCATAACAAATCGATATATCGCGATAACACTTTCCCCGCGAATTTCAAACCAACTTTCAACGAACTTGTAATGAATTCCGTGTTCTTTTATTACAAATTAACTTGCTTCAGTAAAAAGTACCAACTGGGGATCATGAATTCATAAAAATAGTTTACTTCTGGGAAATATTGTTAACAAATCAATATTGCATGATCAAGTCACAGGAATATATGTTGACTAGACTTTTGTAAAATATATGCGGGAAAATAAATGAAAATTGTACCAAAATGTATTATGTACCTTATCAAACATGTTGTTGAAAAACAATGTGCAGTTCAGAATATACGTACACAGCATAAAATAAAATTATTATTCGGAATTCCAGGATACAATTCACACTTCTATTGGAGACATACATACACAACACACGGTTGCTTCAGCTTTTTTCTGAAGCTGTCATACAAAGTATCCACAAAATTTGCAAACGTGGCTTCTTAAAATGTCAAAAAACTAACCACTGACGTGGCATACATGTAGAAAATGGAAAACAGATGCTTGTAAATGTTTGACAAACTTGTGAACTCAATTTAAACTGAAATGAAAACGCTTGTCTCAACAATGATCTTCACCAAATTCATTTTACAAAGTGTCCTTGCACGAACTGCAGACAAATTTCATATGAATGCAGTATTAAATTGAAAAAGACTGATTTTCTGCATAATACTTTTATCTATCATCCAATTCACAATTAAAAAGTATTCCAGTACAATGTAGTATTCTAAAGACATCACTTATCAGTATATAAATTAAAAAACCTCATTTCATGTTTGTGCAATATTATTCGCCCATTAATTACTATGTTTATTTGAACACGTTGCACAATTGCATTTACTGTTGACCATTATTAAACTCGTACTTTCCTCACCTGGCAGTGTTGTCCATTATTGACAAAAAGCTTCATACAGCGAGTTACTCACATTTTGATCTAATTGTCTTTCCTGCTCCGTTTTCACCTTTACCCTCTTGTTCCCCGAAACCGTATCTGGGGAATTACTTGTCCCATGTAAAACTCTCCTTTGTTTCGCCTTAGATTCTCCTTCTGGTGATTTTTTACTGTTTCTCTTCCGAGGTTTCCTCGAGACAGGTTCTTTCTTTACTTGTCTCACGTCAGTGTTATTTTCAGAGCTTTTCTTCTCGGTGTTGACAACTTCCGCCTTTGATGGCTGCTGTTAACAAAAATGCACAGGTTAATTCACATTACTAGTGTTTATGCAATAATACAATAATGCACTAATATAGATTTTGCATGGATTCAATCGTTGCTGAGTAGAGAAACCACAAACCGCTTTTGAAGACTTGAGAATACTTTCCATAAGCACTATGTCATGTTCGTTGCAAACATGCTGACCATCTTCAAGTACATGAATGGTCCCCTCATTGTGCCTCTTGCAGAAGGAATTTGGGCAAATGCTACAGAAAGAGGTGGCAAGTTTTCCGCATGTGTCGCAGTGATGCCAAGGACAGAACCAAGCTCCTGAAATATTCCGTAATATTTTAAAATTAAAATAACAATAGGGAAGTATATTTTTCACACCGATTATTATTTACTATTACCCGATGGCGGGTCTGTACGGTTGAGGCAGCTGAGGTGGTAGGCTTTGAGGCAATTCTTTCGGTCGCAGAGAAGAAGCTGACCACCATCTCCGCAGCGAAAACACTCGTCTTCATGCACGGGGTTTTGATCGCGTTGTTTCGGTTTACGGCCTCTCTTGCCTTTTTGCTTTTCAACGTTGCCAGTGCTGCTGCTATTCTGCAAGAATCAAATATAAATTATTCGAATGCTGAGCAATGCACAGACCCCCAATCGACCAATACCTTAGGTCTATCGCCAATGTAGCCGCTGCAGTTTTCAGACCCGCACTTGCACAGCGTTTTCTCGCTGCCCAAACATTCCAAATTATAATTGAAAGTTAATTCGGCGCCTGGAACAGATTAAAGGCCAGAGTTAAAAAGGCAACATGAAACGAATATTGGTCATACAGGACGTCATAGAAATACCCTGCTGGATATCGCAGAGGGCAAACAGCCCGACACGCGTTACTCCGTTGACAGCCCACTTTTGGGTCTCGCAATTTGGTTGGCACGAATGGTTCATGAAACGAGCAAGATTGCCTTTGGGCCCCGCATCAATGATCCTATCTTTATCTACGGTTAAGAAGTAGAAATTGCTGTTGTTCTCGCTGTGCATGCGGTCTATCCGGCGTCGGCATTCCTCTTCGTTGATCAATTCCCCAACGTATTCGCACACAAAGTCCCCCTGAATTCACCAAATTGTATTAGTACATAGTTTACATCAAGCAGTGTAATATCATACGGTGCATAGACACTTTTACCTTTTTGATGTCCACTAATGTTTTCAAACCCCAACCGCGTTCTTCGGTTTCAAACGTCTCCACAGGTGGATAAAGCCTCTTCTGGAAACGCTGGTTCCTGCACTTGTCTTTGGCACGGCAAATTGCAGGGTTGCACTCGAACATGAGCATGCGGTTAAGGCAGTCGCTGTCCGAGCTGCACGGATTCGGAGCGTTTGGGTCGCACTCGCACGGTGTCAGCTGGGACGGCTCAAACATGAACACTTGGACACCTCCAACAGGTTTATTCGTCTAATGCAGATAGCATACCATTAGAGTAAGTAATAAGATGATAATGCACTGCCATTCCATTACCTTGATATGTCGGTACACGGGAGGTTTGGCAGTTTTGCTGCGGAAGAGTTTGTAACGTATCTCCATTTCATGTTTACGAGTCCTGTAAGATTCTATAGCTTCTTGTAATGCTGAAACAAATATATATTAGGCATTTATTCATATTATTAAAAAAGTTCATAAATAGAAGACTGCAGCAGCGTTTGAGAATATGAACATACCAGCACTGAATGGCTTGTCAAGGGAATTACGTCCTCTTTCTTTTCCAACATGATCACCCTCAATGAAATGAAAAACCCGGGACTTATTGGTCCAATAGTAGTCGTGCGTGCCGTAAAACCGCACTGGAAATTGTCCCGTTTGGTGAGACAAGTTCAAGATGTTCTGGGGAATAATTCGCGGGTTGCAAATTTCCGCAGGCCACCATCTGTTATCAAAAAAGCCCATCTGAATGTACCATCCAACACTCCCGACAACATGCTGTTAAATATTTTAACCTGAAGGTGCCAAGCTTGACCCAAACGATGTCACCGTACTTCGGCTGCGAACCAGTCTTGCAATCTTCGCAATAAAAGCCACCATCTGGTGGTACGATTTGCAGACACTCCACATGAAACGAAGCTGGGCATGCTTCACAGCATATTAAACTTCCCCCTTTTAAAATGCAAATAATAAAGTAAGTGAAATGGCACATACTAATACATAATGCAAATTGTTTCTATATGAATAATACCTTGCGAGCAAACGAAACACCAATTAACATTGACGTGTCTAGGGGGCTTGCTTTTCCTGCGAGGTTCGAAGTGCTTCGGACATACGATGGTACTCGGGCCAAGAATCACACTTCCGGCAGCTAGACAGGAATCGTTTAAGTGGTACGCCACCGGGCACTTAAAGCACCGACAGAGCCGACTCTTTGTGGATGTTGAACACAGGGATGTAATGGCACAAGACAGACAGTTATGCAATGGGCACGTAAGAGCTTTCTTGTCGCAACGGTAGCCTCGCATCGGGATCAAACACTGTTCGTGATAGAACTTGCCGCATCTAGCAACAGTGCACCGCTTCAAGTCTTGTCTCAAGGCACTCTGTTTGCACGCAAAACACATGTGGAAATCTGCAAAACAACATCGAGTTAGTTATTCGTCATATGAAATATGTTAGAAATATAATACGAGAATGAAAGTGTTCCAAACTATTTGTCACCTGATGCACATTCGTCACATTTGAAGCCTTGGACCGGAGCAGAATCGAGTTTAAGACATCCAACGTGGAATACATTATGGCAGAATCCTTCGCATCTAACTATCTTATCTGCAGAAGAGCACATCTTTTCGCAAGTCTATGTAAAAATAACAGGATTTTAATTGTAAGGCACACGTAAGCCAACTTTACGCAGAACTCACTGGACATGGCCTATCCATTGCGCAGTGGAGTGAGTCCTTTGCACTTTTCTGAGGGAGCATCAACTCCAAACTTGATTTTACAGCAAATGCTTCACCTATGATAATCACATCCAAATCTTCCTCCGCTACTACATCCTTGAGAGACAAAGACTTTATTTTAGCCGACAGCCATGCATAAACTAATCGCAAACTCACCATATTTGGTACTTCATGCGATTCCTCCTCCGCACAAGTGCGCCGTGGACGTTTCTGCGGAGGGGCACCATTGCTTTCAAGAACCTCAATGCGAGGAACTGGTTGAACTGGAGGTTTGTTGGCCTAGGTGCAAAAGATATCAGAATTGAAATTAGTATCACACAAATACAATAAGAAAAGATGGGACAGCTTGATGGAAGTAGGGTACTATTTGACAAATCCAGAAATAATATTCACAAAGTATTTTTCCATAGTCACTGACCTTTTCTTTTAAAGAGCTTTTTCTGGCTTTTATTCGATGTTGTCCTTTTGAACTCGACTGAGAAGAGGTTTTAGAATCATTGTCTATGTCTTTGTCATCAGAATCCTTATGAAACGCAGTCATCACTTTGGATTCTGATCTCTAATGTAAAATAACAATTCGGATCCAAGCAGCTTTATTAAACAGTAACTTATAAAAGAGAAACACTAAAATATGTTGACCTTGCTAGCAAACTTTACATCTGCTTCCATCTGCGGTCCATTCTCCACGGGACATTTGTCAGCTTCTGTTGCGGAACCACTTTCCGAACTCTTAAGCGATTCCTCCAATATTCCTTGCAGAATATTGTTAGGCGAAGATTCCTTTTCGGCCTTCAAAGGCTTCATTGAGCTCCGAATTGTATTCAGACAATTGGCAACATCTCCTGCTGCGGACACTTGATCTTGCTGCAACGTTTTTAACGTCCTCGAAGTTTCCGTTCTGCAAATGCACAAAATCAACAATAAAGCCTTCATATATGATTGGTACACGGTGAAGTTCATCTTCACCTGAACAACACGGCTGTCCTCTCTAAGACATCCAGAGCCATCGCGGCTTCGGCTTCGCTAACGGCATGCTCCCAAGCCCGTCTCTTGGACAAAGGCATGTCGAAGACAACATTGGACGCGGGTTTCTTGGGAAGCTTGGAATTCGGAGTGGCTCCCTGATTTTGGGTAAAGAACAGTTGAAGTCCTTCAAACTGCTGAATGCTCCCAGCGGTGACCCATCCGTCCCCTTTGCGGTTACCGAAGAAGCTAACGTGGTATGCGAAGAAAGGACGGCCGTGGCTCACACCTGCACAATAAATCCCAATTTTCAAGAAATGTCATTTGACCGAGATTTGGCAATCTTTCATCATCATTCACAATCTACCTCGTATTTTAGCGAATATCCCCTGCTCTGGGTCAACCGTTACCATTGCTGGCCACCACGGATGAGCGCCAACTTTAGCCCACACCACATCACCGGAATTCCATCCGCACGACAGCGGTTCCTTCGGCTTGTCCTCCAGCTTTGGCGAGCTTTTCACTTTGGTACGGCTATCGGTTTTCGGTGAAACTTTGTCGGGTTTACTTGTTTGAGGCAATGGCAGCGGCGAAGGTGGTTTTTTAAGAGGAATATGTCTCTCGAGACTTAGCGGCCTCTTGGCCTTTCGAAGTCTGCCGTATCGACTCCTCTCCTGAGTGACCGCGGCAACGGCGGAATCATCCGACTGCTTGTCATCCACGTGCACACCATTCATTTCCTTACTGGGAGCTTTCAAAAACCGCGCATTTCCCGGAATACAATTGTCTATTAGGTCATCCAGAAAGCCTTGGATTTCTACTTGGCGGGCGCTCGGTTTGGACTCCGGCGGTTCTTCGTGCGTACAATTCTCAACGTGACTGTCCCCGTTTGAAATAATCGGCGTACTAATTGGCTTTTTACATATACAACCTTTCAAAGGTAGACACTGACAGTCTAATTTTTGGAACTCGCAAGGGGATTTGCTAATAGAATTGCCTTCGTGTAGATGCCGGTTATCTCCGTTCAAAATTAAACGTTCGTGTATCGGAGCCGGTCGCCTCATTCTGGCTGACTTGCCTCGCTTGCCCTTTCTAGCAAGCGATTCCTCCAAAGGGCACTCGCCCTTTGCTTCCAACGTAGCGGCAGACATTCACTATTTGATTGTGTCACGCATTTATGTCCAGGTAGTTCTGCTTTTTTCCTCGGCCGTTTTTGATCTCCAATGAAATTGTGACATGAGGTGGTTGATCACTAGAATACGGAACAGAGAGGAAGTGCAAATGAAATATTTCAAAAAGAAACTGCGATATATGGCTAAATGCCTCTGCAAAACAATGCATCACTGAAGTGGGTCAATAACAGGTTAATCGTATTCATAGTTTTAGGCTTAAAAATCAACACAAACTTCATTTTTATAATCCAAAGTAAATAAAAATAGCAGATTCAAATAAAATTTAAATTAATTTTTTAATCTAATCTCCATATGCAGTGAAAACTAATGATTTTGAGTTCAATAAATTCTAAATTCAAAGTATTTCCAACTCGTTTACTACGTTTTAAAAAGCATTTGTGACTATTTTTCAATTTGTTTTAAATTAGTATTAGGCTTAATTAGTCCAAAAAAGTCATCAAATTTCAGGAAGATGCACAGTATAAATACAAAATGTTTTTACAATAAAATAATTTCTCTATCCGTAGTCAACACTTCATTTCGCTACTTACAAATGTTATTTTTGAAATGTGATGATCATCCAAAAGTAATGCCGCGTTTATCCGTAAATCTGTGTAAATAAAGGCATTAATTTTGTAGTTATATGATGAAAATTCATTTTTAAGCATCGCTTTTTACCCAAATGTATGGCCACATTTCCCCTTCTTCTACAATGTCTACTGCATCCGCACACTGAAAACAAATGAAACTTAATTAAACCGCTCATCTCTTCAATGTTTGACAATTTTCTGAGCAGACCTTCAGCAAAACCAGCAAAACTGCATGTTGCAGGAGCTGACCAATCACAGACAAGATGACATTAACTGGAAATTGAACTGCTAATCAATAACTCAATATATTATTCCACAATTACGGACTTTAAATAAACCAATGTTTCACAGCAAAGTAATACGAATTGAGACGCAAGGGGGGAAAAAAGGAGTATGCGAATCACATCCCTGAAATTGGGGGTAAAAAAATGGAACCAACGGTTGGCGGAACATCCATTCTTCCCATATTTTTGTTTCAAAAAACCAAATGCACAGCAACGTTAAAATTTACAGAACATTATTGGCCGATAAACGAGCTATTTAACCAGTGAACGTACCTCAATAATTAGGATCATAGCCGCTAAAACTCGAAACAAAGTAAGTATCAATTTTCATGTGACGGCTGCGGCACCAGCGGGAAAGCGACTGTTGCCCGACTCTCCTTCAGTAAAAAAATTGAAAAATTTCGCATTTCCTTCACCGTAATTAAACTCATTCGTTTATTTCACCTATTTTTACTAATATTTAACGCGTACTTGTATTTAACTTCAGTTCGTTATCAGAGGAGAAGGCATAGCGACGCGAGGTTGCCAGTTACGATACGGCCATTGATGATTTGAATGTTTGAATTTGAAAATTGTACCTCGTTTTACGACCGCTCGTTTTACGTACTTCGGTACTTACGATCAGTTTTTTTTTTAAGAATAAATGTAATTATAATTAGAAGGAAAATAAATAGGAAAAATGAAGTTTATTTACCTTTAACGGCATATATTTTAGTAATTATTTAGTCATAAAACTTTTTATTATATAAAGTTTTAATTTAAATTAAAAAAAAATATCAATCTATCGTTTAACCCAGTAATCAAATTTATTTGAAAACCCAAGTCTGACATCAATTTTAATTTATTAAATCATATTTGTGGCGTTTTTTAATTTTTTGTCTAATGTTAAAAATGGATCACGCGCATTAAAACCTATTTTCCAATGCAAATTCCATTGTAACAGATACTGTGATTTTATTACACCTTAATATATACCAGCCATAAAAACCAAATGTAGAAAAAATACTGTAAAATAATTATACAAACCCATTGTACGTACATGCTAATCAGACCATAACATACCTACAGACGCGCCTACAGATGTAACTTTAACAGGTGAATTTACATGTTGCCTTTCTAAATGCATGGCACACACAATTAACAGATTGCATGTATATTAGCTGGAGCGAAATTTAAATGGAGAGCGGCGTGTGGGTCTTGGAGTGGCTAGCACATCTAGTCCCGAGCTTGGCTGAAACAATTTTGTAAACCGTGGGGATCTTGGAGATGCTAATCGTGACAAAGACCCACTCAGGTTGACAGCACTCAGACTGAAAGTGGGTTTCACCTTCACTTTCCAAGTATTCTCCATTTTGTCCATACGTTCCTCTAAGTTCTACAAAAGTCAGAGACATAAAATGTTTAATAATGTATGACCCCCCCCCCCAATAGTCCATGTCCACCTCTAGTCTCTCCTACATTGCAAATAAACATATATGTAAATGAACTTATTCATTTTGCAGCCTCAAACACAATGCTGACAAAAAGAAATTTAATTACAGTCCACATGAAAAATTACAATTCCATGCGTGATATCGTTGACTTGTACGAGTTGAATGAACAATTAAATTTGGCCACACTGCAACTGCATATAGTTGACGATTTTACACTAGGGCCATTGCCTTAAAAACTAGAATGAAATTAAACCGGTTGAAATAAACATTTACGTGCTATTTTCACCACATATTGCTATTGTGACTGACACGAGGCTTTCATATATACGAGCTCTACTGGCTGTTGGCAAAAAGGACAAATGGCTTATAAGCCATTAATTTGATAAAGGTAATGTGTGTAGTGTCTCGTCCGCTTTGCTACACTTTAAGACTGTCGTCCGAGCGGAAGGAAGGTGTTAGCCGCAGAGGTGGAAGATGTGGAAGATATGGAAGAGGAATTGAAGCCACTCGAGTCGCCAGAGTTTCCAAACGTTGAAGATGCGCGACCTTCTAGTGCCAAAACTGCATAGTTACCGACAGTGCCGTAAAACCTCTGCTGTTCCTCTATCTGGTGGCTAAATTCCTCTTCCAGTTTCTGCAGGAGGCCCCAATTTAATGCGAACCGAGACCAAAAAAAGCAGAAAAAAGAAAACAAATCAGGTACACGAAGAACCGATTTTAGTCACGCAACTACAGAACCAAGTAAATGTATGACACCGCATTGCCTTTCAGAATTAATGGCTTCATACATTTACAGCAATTACAAATAAGGCTAAAATGTATGTTACACCAAGCAAGCTTTGATGGAAACGTTACTTGCCATGCATATCAAATAAAATATACAAATCAACAGAAAGAATTAACAATTACACCAATACAAATTGCAACAGTGGCTTATTAATAATAATCTGAGCGTTTCCTAAAATTTAATGTACAAATGTTGTTAAAGGACCCAAATGGATGCATGCAGTTATTAGAAATGCGGGAAGCTTATAGACCTCTTTCAAACTTGATTATAAGTGTTGGTGAATCCAAAAATAATCACAGTGTGGTGTAGTGCCAAGAGCCCATGGAATAATAATTTCTATATATTCCATATATATATATATATATATATATATATATATATTTTTCCAAACACTTGTTAGCTAATGATTCAGTGCGGTTGGAAATCATTAAAACACTTGCAATAATTTTAAACAGTACATGGTTTGAAAAGATAAGGGATTTATTTTATCCACGTACTGTAACATTGGTGAAACTGTCAGTGCAATGAATATCGGTCTATTACCTCACAAAAACAACATAAATGTTGTCAAAAATATAATGAATGACACCACTGACCTTTTTTCGCGGCTTCAGATGTGCTTTCCACTCCTTCAGCTCTGCACTGTAAGCCTCATCTTGTTGCTTCAATTTGACAGTTTCATGCTCGGTGAGCATTTTTCGTTTCTCGTTCTACGAAAAAAGTCAGCTTTGCAACCATTTCCGAACACAACTACTGTAAATGCAGCATTGTGTTTAGTTTAGCATTAAAATAGAGCAAACCTGAAGTTGCTCAAGCTCCTTGATGGTGGCGTCCGATTGCGCTCGCAACTCCTCCAATTGCTTTTTGTGCTTCAATTCCTGGCGCTGTTGTTCCGCTTTGTACCGTTTCTTTTCCTGTTCCTGAAACTGTTTCGCAACAACATTGAAGGCCTGTCATAGCAATTGCTGCAGTTATGGAAATCAAGGGATCTTAAACCTTTCGTAGCTTCTCCCTCTCTTGTTCCGGGGACTCCGGCGATGCCATCATGCTGATGCGCATGCTCTCTCGGAACATCTGTTCTCGTACTTTCATCTCGTTCCTGATATGTTTCGGCAACTGCCTCTTTTCAATCGTTTGGCATTTAACTAACTCCTCGTCGCTTCTCGCATTCATCCTCTTCGCTTGCTCCAACTCCTGCAATCAAACACAAAATAACTATTCAGCATATATATATATATCGACTGAATTGCGAAATTTGTAGTGAAAAAAACAATATGAAACCTTGTCATGGCGGACTAGCATTTGATGCCTCTGTAGAAAGAATATATCCTTCAGTTGACGTCTGGAAAGCTGATGTTTCTCATGAAGATGCCTTTCTTCTAGTTCCCAAATAGCGGATTCACGCGCTGAAAATTACAAATTTTCTGTTTTGAGGGCCGACACCAGATGCAGCACAGAAAATGTTTAACCTAAGAAATTATTATATACCTCGCAACAATTGTTGCTTTTGCTGAAGAAATTGTCTCTCCAGCAATGCAATCTTCTCTCGATGAGAATCGCCAAGCCTCTTCATGGCAGACTCGTGGTTTTCATTCAACGTTTCCAAAAAGGCCCGTTCCTTTAAGTAGATATTGGCATAAATGAGCATCTTCAATGATGATGGCAATACATACTTTTAAAACTACGAGTACAAACTCTTTCTGCGTGTTCAATTTCCATTTTCTCGCGCCGGATACGGAACACGTCCTTCCGCTTCTCCTTTGGCATCAAGTCAACTTCTTGTTTCATTAGTTTCACCTCAGTCTTCAAGTCTTCACGGAAGCGTTTCAGATTTTTTTCCTAATTTCACCAAACAGTTACGTATTACGGTATTTGCTACACTTTTGCGTGTCACTCTCATTAGAAACGAACCTGTTCTGTTCGTATTTTCTTGGATTCTATTCTCAAGTCAAGATCTTGCTGACATTCAGCCTTTTCCACTTGAGATTTTTGGTTACGATTTAACACGTCTAGTTCATTGTCATAATTCCTCGTCAATGCCTATCAGAATAAGACCCGTACACTTAAAGGTGAACCGAAATGGTTTTTGACCTACCAGTTTTGTTCAATAAACATCAAGATGAAATAAAAAGAAACACTTCGTCAATTCCCGTTTCTTAATCCGACGAATATTGACGGAGGAAACGCGTTACCGCGGAATCTAAGAAAGTGGGCGTGCTCAGTTGCGACCACGCCCCTAAATAACTTCCGAGGGCTTTTGACGAGTCG
>JAQFZQ010001072.1:0-22710 GCA_034696005.1 Glomeris marginata
GTATGGGAGGGGGGTAAGGGGGGTGGGTTATGGGGAGGGAGGGGGGTGGGGGAGGAGGGTTTTGTACAAATATTCTCTGGTGAATTTGCATCATATATTAAAATTATTTCATTTATATTTTTTTTATTTTTATTTTTTTTTTATTTTTTTTTTTAACTTTTAAAACATAAATATGTGAAAATTAAGACAGTGACGACTAACTTTAAACATTCATTCGGTAGCGAAGTTAATTATTTTGAGTATTACTGGATGTCAACTGAACTCTTAGAAATGCACTATAATTTTTTCTGAAACGCTGGGAATAGACATGTAAAATATTGGAAAGTTGGCCTATATCGAACTGATTGGTTTGCATTTTCGAATATACACTTTTCAAATCAGTATGCTAAATTGCAAACATACACACAGTCAATTAATTCCCGGAAATGTTTTTATATGTCAAAGTTGGTAACCCCATGAGTTGACTGTAAAACAATCCATTACATACAGTATATGTATACGTAGATACAAAGCAGCAGAAGAAAAATACTTTTCATGTTATTAATATTTCGAATTTAATTTGTTATATAAAAAGTTTACCAAAGTTTACATCTTTTGGTTTTACAATGCTTGGTTAGAATTTTGAGTAGTTTTTGAGAACATTTTTTTCGGGTTTGCGTATTTTTTATAAATGAAAAGTGCACCTTTATGGGACAGACTGTTGTGTTTTTGTTGGGGTTAGGCGTATAGGTATGTGATGATTTAAAACACGGGGAACTGTATTTCAAATTTTATGTTTGTAGTTGATAAGAAACGAAAAGTCGATTTGAATTTCGCGGGCGTTATCTTGATTTTTGTTTAGCCACGCCCACCGAGCGGGCGGTGTTGCCCGCTACCTCAACGCGTTTTTGACTTTTGACGGTGTTGTTCAGTTTCATCAGTGCACGTGTTCGGTTAGGAGGTTTTCGGCGTTGTAATTTTGAGTTCCGCTGCCGAAATTGTACAGAAAAGATGGCACAAGGGCGCATGAAGGTGAAGAACAAAGAAAAGGTGCCGATAAAATCAAACAAGAAGGTGAAAAATGTGAAGGATGCCAAGATTCCGAAGAAAGGAGGTATATATTTCCATAAAATATGTTCCCTAATTTGTGTTGACGATTCCAAAATCTAAATTTCGTTGATGTTTCGAATAGGAAAATTCATCGCCCCGAAAAAGCAAAAGCTGCAGCAGGATTTGAAATACAGAAAGGTGAACAGCGTTTCTATTTAGCAAAATGTATCTTGAAGGTGAAATTGGATTGTGAAATTTGAGATTTAATTATAATGTACGCGTGTAATTTGAATTTATGGAATAGTTTCTGAAGTTCCACCAGGTTCCACTGGCTGCCGTAAAATGCAAAGTTCATATGCCACTCTGGTAATTTGTCAAAACGTGGAACACTCGGGGGAAATTAATTGGTGTGGAGCATTGAAATATTTAGCAGTGTTCCCTGAAAATTTTGGAAAACTCAAGGAATTTGGCAAAATCCTAACAAAATAATAGTTTGTACCATAAAGCTGCTGTTTTGCACAATTTTAGGAATGAAAAGAGCCCTTTTATATAAGAACAATTAAACCGCGGTATTTTTGTTTTGCTGGAGAACTCATAGAAAATGGTGATGACATGAACCATTAAATGGCAGTTTGCATAGGCTTTTGTTGTAAATGTTCAACATGACATGTTTTATTGGAAGCTGATCTAATTTTTGTCAATAGTATATTCATTTTTGTATTATTACAATTTTTGTAATACTGATACTGGAATAAATTTTGCAGGGATTGGAGAATCGTCTAAGGAACAAACTGGAGGATGAGTTGAAGAGCAAAGCGGCCCACGAGGGAAAATCTTTCAAGTTCCTCAGCTCCATCGACAAATCAAAACTGGCGAAAAAGAAGAAGAAATAACCGAATGCCATTGTTTCTGGCCGATAAGGTATTATTAAAATAACTTCCCTGCTCGTCCTTCAAAAAATTTTGTCATGAAGCACATCACTGTTTATTCATGTGCCCACAAAATTTTTTATGGAACATATAAATAAGGTTATTTGGGCATCTTTATCCTGGTTCTTAAAACATTGTTTGCAACCTTGAAGCTGGAAATTTCTCAAGGAACATTCTCCCAAACTAGTTTAACATACGTAAAATTTTGTCTAAACACTGGAAAACCTGGAAAATTCCAGGAAAATGGTAATCAAAGATTGACATGAACTATGCCTGCATGTACGACAGGATACCGTACGCATTTCAAGCAAATGTAGGAATATCGATAGTAGGAGCCTGATTATCTTTAATATGTCTCATAGTTTACGTAACTAGCGTACATTCATCAACCGTAATGTTAATTGAAAAGTAGTATGGATTACATCTCAAAAAACCGGAGCCGGTTGGAAAATCCCATCCGAGCCAACTATCTCTCCGGTGTGTCGGATCACAACGTTCGCGGTCCTCATGTTAGGTGCCACGGAAGCAAAGTCGGTGGCCGTAATGCTTGTCGGCTCTGGCTTTCTGTCAAAAGGGTAACCCATCGCTCTGCTATCTGGGTATTTCTTGTTGGAAAGACCGCAGTAGCTGGCAGCGTCGCTGCACGTAGCGCTCGAGTCCGGCTTTCCTCCATCTACCACCTGCGATAACCATCATGCATGAGTCTGCGGTATACTGTTTACGGTGGTGCTATCTACAGCTCTTGCAAGGCTCTTGCCTCAGGCAGTCTGGCCACGCCCCCATCCCATTCCCCAATTCAGCCTTGTAGAAATGCATGAAATCTGGTTTGCACTTCCACATTTTCAATGTAGGGAAGGGGTTCGTGGTCGGACTGCCCGAGGCAAGAGCTGTAGATAGAGTGACCGCGGTAAATACCTTGTCGATGGCCGCGTCGGAGAGCATGACGAAGTAAGTGTACGTCATGCCTTCCGGTCGACCTTTCGGTACGAGAAGATGATCTGGCCAGCCGCAACCGCAGAGGGACTGCTGAGCGTTGGGCAGCTCGGTGGTGGGAAGAGTTTGCAGTCGGTCGAAGGACCGGGCACTTGGAATGGTCACGTTAGAGTCTTTCGAGTGACGGGTGAGCACCTGTTTCCCCGGTTTCACTGCAATAATATTGTTGCCGATTGGAGAAATTCATGGATTTAGAACGTGATCACTGCTGGCCACAATGTCTGCTTCGGAGTTCAGTAGTACTAGTTGCTCTTTATAACTTTTTCATTTGTGTAAACCCTAAAAGCCTTTAAATGGACAACTATTCATCTTGATGCAGACATTGTTGCAGGGATCAAGTGGTTTAAGGAGCAACCTGTCCTATTACACGGACGGAATCCGTTATCTCGAACAGTATGATGAATTCCTGAATGGCGACCGTAGACTTTCTAACTAACCATTATATGTACATGCAACTTCCTTTTCACTCCTTCAATCAGTCCTACCACCTCCCGAAGTTTGTAACATGGGTCCTGAATCAACCTGTAGTAATGCAACTACGCTGCAGGATAGCTGATGTAATGAGTTGCAAAAGCTAGACTATAGTGCGAGCGCTCGATCTGCGAGCAAGTGCTCCGCCCCTTCTTTTAGAATTTCCACTTTTCAACAATGGGAAGGGGAGAAGTTCTTTTCTTCCTTACTCTGAAAACCTCGTGGTGTTCCACTCAAGGTGTACTGTATTAGATGTGGTACATGGAGACATTTGACCAAAACCTTGTCTATGTATTCCATTAAAGCCAAAGTCGTGTTGACTTGAAGATGTTGGTTCGCATCAATTTAAGTCGCACGCATAGCTTACACGTTGTGAAGTACTTGTCAAGCTCGATGAACAAACGACGTTGCTCCTCGAACGCGATGTCCTCCTGTAGCTCGTTGAACTTGGGTGCTATGAATATACGCACCGTCACCTCCTTGGGTTTGCCGGTTGTGTTGTCCACCTCCACGATGTGGTTGAAGCCTTCGTGTTGAAGATGGGTTACCCTCACCTGCAGTCGTATCGGTTATAGTGGGCTCGTATTACTATGCATTGACTTTTGTCGGATCAAGTGAACTTACCGACACTGGGTTTCCTCGGCCAAAGTCGATGCCGCGGCTGATGACAACTTCCCGGTGTTGCCAGTAGGTTTGAATCATGTTGGCGCTTTGAGATGCTTCTCCTTTTATGGACACGCCCATGATAGCTATGCCGGGAAGAGCCAGCTGCAACGAATATGGAAGTGGTATAGTGATTTACCGAGGCTCAACTCTCGTGGTGCATACTAGAGCTTAGTTGAATACCATTTTCTGACATGGTCACTCACCTGTTTACTGGTGTAAGAAGGCAAAGTCCTCTTGTATTCGTCGAAAATGTTGTCCATGTCCTTGTGCCAACGGTAAAAGATAGGATCTCTCATGGATGTTGAGCTGAAACCCATCACTCCAAAGTCACCCTGAAACGAGTGACCATGTACCTTATCGTTCTAGTGGACGATCTGGACCTTCTCGTACGTACCCCGTAACGACCGTCCGGGTCGTGAATCCTGGCGATGGCCGTATGCCCCAAGTTATGGTAATTGCCATAGTAGGGGCGGTTGACGCTGGTGGCGGCCGCTTCCAGAAGGTCTCCCAGCATGTCGATTCCTTTGGCTTCCGTGAACGGGATGGGTTTTCCGTCTCCGGTGCCGTTGGGAGGTACGAGCCTGCCCGTGTGGATGGCCTCCAAGATGCGGTTGCGCCAGGTCTCCATTCTTCCCAAGACGATGGTGTCAATGCCAACGTCGCTCAGTTTCAAGTTGGCCGGTCGACCCGGGTAAAAAGTTCCCGACAGTGTGGACACAAGCCGTGGTGAATAACCTTCTTCGAGGATCATGTCGAGGTCGTGGAGAGGCCGCGTGCGGTTCAGATGGTTACTCAGTCGCTCGGCATCGTACCTTCGACCAAAACGAATTGAAAAATAAGGGAGTTGCATGTGCTTTGATGAACAGGACATTGATGTGAACCCCAATTTGGTCACACAGTATGTGACCGAACGGACCGTAGTTTACGTACCTGGCCAACATTTGCTGGTGCATGTAGTAGAAGAGTTCCCCCTTGCGGTCCCTCAACTCTCCAGGTCTGGGTACCCAGGTGTATGGATAGGCCAGGTGCCAATGCCAATGGTGCGAATTGAGGGCGATATCTTCACGGAAATATGCCGTACGGTACTCGGGGTCCAACTGGTTCCCGGCAAATGTGTATTCGGTGACGACTGGTGCCTGCAGTTCCATCAGACAATATGCTACTGTCCTTCCAAAGAAAGATTGAGCCAGGACTGTGCCAACGACCAGTTTTGAAGGGGTGAACGTTTGCAGATCGTTGCAACGCTAGCAGTGGTCATTACACGCTATAGCCTGCACCTGCAACCGTGCACCCCTTCAAAACTGGTCATTGGCACTGTCCTGGCTCAATCTTTTTTTGGAAGGACAGTAGTAGCTAGTAATTAACAGGTATTTATGTACAATGGAAACTTGTGTAACACCTGTAACCCGCAGTACATTCAAATAAACATGCGTAGCGCTGAGAGATGTTTGGAATTTTTGAAATTTCAATGTATTTTATAGAATATCTCGATGCTGTGAAATGGCCAATTCAGTGTTCAAAACCTTTAGATAATATATGTGACTTTGTACGTGACATGTCATGCTACTGTCGGAGTGATAATTGTTTGATTTGAATGCTAACGGGTTCTATACACCATCTGGCGTCTTAACCTGGGGGCCCTCAATCATCTACTAGCTAACCTGAAGTCCGTATACCCACATTTGGGTTAGGACTGCTAGTACTGTCGGAGTGTTAAGATACTATTCCTCTCGGTAACTTACTATTACCGCAACCTCCCAACCTCCCGATGAGCCCATGAAGCAGGGTGTTATGGTTGTATTATATATATTATATATATAGAGTACCTCTTCGGTGGCAGCCGTGGTGACGCTGCGACGACAGCTGTTGATCACGGTGGACGGGAAGTACCAGTAGGGCACCACCTCTTCGATAGGTGGCAACCGGATGCTGTGGGTGTCTGAGCGGTTCTGGACTGCGCTCATCAAGGCGAAGACGTAGATCTCTTCGTTGATCACTTGTCGGAGGGCGGCACACGTTCTCATGAATTCGGACAAGTTGGGCAAATCTGTAAATGGATGCTTGAGTGTATAGTCAGCGTTTCAAATTGCTGAAGCAGTACTGTAACGCCTTATTTGAGGGAGGAGTGGTTGATGAGTGGAATGGGTTCTGGTTGCCAAGACAGGAGGTGGAAGCGGTTACAGTGGAGGGTTTTAACGGTAAATTTGAAGAGTTTTTCAATAGTATAGGATGGGTATAGTGGGCCAAGAGCCTGTCGTTGCCTGACGTATTGTAAAGGACAAGAGCAACATACGTGCCCACAGGTCCATTAAATCAGACCTTCAAATTTATGAGTTTGTGGAATTACTTTCTACTCTCTATTGTATCAACTCATAATTACTCCATTACAATGCTACATGTGTCTTAACTCGAACAAAGCACGCGATCTGTCGGCAAGGTACTTTACATAGTGCTACTTAACTTACCTTTGAGAAAGTTGGCAGTCTTGGTGGCTTCCTCCATATTCTCTTGAACGAAGAGGGAACATGGCCGTCCTCTGGGTAAGACACCAATTCCTTTAGCGCGAAGATTCAGGTTGGTGCGGATCTGGACGCTCTCCTCTTCCGTCGGAAAAAAAGCAGCTCCTGCTCCTCTCAGACTCGGTGCCTGCCATAATACATTTACACACATTATGAATGTCCAGTTACAGTAGTTATAAGATTTGTCTGCTTTTAAATTGCTGAATTATTAATCTGCCTGCCGTAAAATCATATACGAATGTTTGGGTAAGGCAACGAAGCAGGTGGGTAATTAATATGGAAGATCTCGTTTTGTACTTACAAGAACAATAGGACTCTCGATCTTTGATAAGAAAGTAGCCAGGGCTTCGGCTTCGGCCATCTTGGTGTTGTGCGCTGTGTTACCAGAGCATAATATGAGTTCCGACTTGCCGCTGGAGTTTTATATGGAAACGTTTTCGTAAACAGGAAGCATTGCTTTCTTATAGTAACGAGAATTACAAACGTCAGATCCTGGCCTATACAGATCATTGGAGTATGTTTTGACAACATTTTAAGAGGTCCATGTCAACTATTTTTGTTGCTTTTTTCGAACAAGGCTGACAATGAATTGCATGATATGGTATGGAGTTGTGCAATGTAGATCTTATTAAGGGATTACTTGCATTTTTGTTATCATGAAAAGGGAAATTATAGGATTGTTTTGCATGCAGTGATATATTTCCAATTTAAATGAAAATATAGGGAAATTAACAAAATTGTGAATATTTTTTGAGGTGGTTTAGTTTGCTTGGTCTGTATGTAGGTCTATGGTTTGCCAGTGCAAAAATTTGTCATTTATTTTTCAATCGCATGTGTAAATTACTAATATGAGGGAGGAGAAATCTCAAGAAAGATAAGAGTTGATATGGATAGCATCATACTGAACATTGCAAACTTCGTTTTTGAAAACATCCGATTTTCTTTAATTCTGAGAACCTAGGACCAAACCCGGGCTTAGAGGAAATGTAAAACAGTGGAAAAAGGGAAAAAGGTGTATCCGTTGCTGAATTCTTAGTATAGGTATTTTGCTTTTTCGTGCTGCATAAAAATGTCGTCCATAAATTGGTATTAGATAAATTCATTGTAATTTTGAATCTTTAAATTCTGTCCAATGACTTTTCTGCGTCCCAAACATTTTGCAAAATATACTGTTCTCGGTTTTTTGCACTATTTAGTTCAAAAAGCAATTTCTAAATTGTTTGACCTGTTGAATCTCCACTCTTAAACTTACTGTTGTACAATACATAACAATGAAATTCTATGAATTGTAAGATGGTGTCATTTGATGGATTACTTTAATTAGGTTATATTGCTGCAGAATTCAATACAAAACTTATCATTCGTAATTGCATGGTTTTATTATCCACCTGCAAATACTTGTATGCTTGTATGATATACAATTTGTTACAAAATGACATGGTGTATAAACAGACATGTTTGCAAACTTGAAAAAATTATTAGGTCCAATGCTACACTATGATGTAGCAGTAGTACATGGCAGTAGTTGCCATGGCAACTGGTTGTTTACAAGATGGTTGCTATGGTTGTTTGCGGTGGAAATTAGCCCTATAGTAGATGGCAACTGCTAAGCTGGGTAAGAAACTGTCAAAGGATAGATATATTTATTATAACATATTTAACAGTCGACATATCCCACTTGACTTACTATAATCATGCAATTTTTATAGCAATGCGGCATTGTCACTTGCCCACCTATAATTGTATCTTGCTTATGTATACCACCAAAATGTGTGGAATAAAACGGTGATGTCAATGATTATCAAGATATTATCAAATATTATTGGATGGGAGAGTTCTCTCATATTTTGCTAGCTTTTATGTATAATTAAAGACGAACACAATGTTGTAGTAGATGAGTGGAATGGGTTGCGAAGTGAGATGGCATGGAAGCTGTTGGTGTACACATGTGTGAACTTAAAAACAGAACCGTGGACAGTGGTCAGTGTGCTCGTGGCAGCTCATGGTCAGAAAGCCGATGCAGTGCTCAACGAAAGCTTGCGTTACCTGCGAGCCAACATTGACGCGGTCATCGCTTGTAACACCTCCAACTTGAGATCGTTAGACGATGACCACGTAAAGATGCTGGCCACCTTCTTTGATCCTGATATCGCTTCTGAAATCAGGGATAAGAAGGATCTGATCAAGAGGTCAGTACTCATCTTGTATATGAGCTAGAAGTAGTCGTGTCCCTGTGACTCCGCGGTTGCTGGGCCCCGCTTGCCGATGCTAGCTACAACTGAGCTGGGACACGGCTGTTTATGTTAAATTGTGTAGTAAAATGTATGCTAATGAGGTTTTGGTGTAGTCGCATCTTTAACGCGATGGCCCAGAAGCTTCTGGAGGAGGTTGGTCAGTTGTACGAATGTCGCTTCTGCTCCAAACTTGTCACTTCCTTCAGCGGCTGCAAAATTCTTTGTTTGAGGGATCGGATGACCGTGGATACGCGTGGAAACTGTCTACCCAGACATTCGGAGTATGTGCCCAATGTCTCTTGCTGAAAACTGTTTTGGAAGTTTTATATCCATGATATTTAATAATGTGACTTTGTTGGCTTTTTCATTGCGCGCAATTCCAAATAGGAAAAGTGAGATTTGGAAGAGTGAAGATTACGTGAAGGCTTCATTGGTACAATTAGGATGTTGGAGTGCCGTTTACTGGCATCTGTGGGGCAGAATCAAATTCCTCGAGTGCCGACTGTGCGGTGTGACCTTTCCTGCCGGGGACCTCCAATCTTGTCGCTACCACCCCGACGTGCCATCGTTTGCCCACAACCCTAACCAAGGCTCCGCAGCAGTGGGAACTTACCACTGCTGCGGCCAGACAGCCGTAAGGTTCGATCCTTGGCAACGTCCTGGGGTAAGTTCCTGCGTTAAGGGTGAAGTGACACAGCTTTGTAAGTTACCCTAGAACTTAACCCACATTAAGAAAAACCAGGAATAAAGCAAGTGTTGCAACAAAATCTCTAATGAAATTAACATAAAGCTTTAAAGTTTACCATATGGGAGGTCCTTCTACCACAAGGTAACCTCCTAAATTAATTACCCCGTCGAAATTTTAGGTGGTGACAATTTCTTTTCGCCTATTTCCACAGATTTTGTTGCAACATTTATTTTCATTATTGTTTTTCTTCGTTTAGGTTAAGTTGATCGCATGCACTAAGATCAGTTATTACTTGTATAGGGATGCAGAACAAGAGATCACTGCGTAGCAGGACCCATGCAAGAGTACCTTGTAAAATACAGAAGACTCATCTGCGCTCCGCCTCTGAACATGAACTGCGAAAACAAGTTTGAGGTTGATGGCCGCGTGAACTCGGTGACCCCGGTTACCACCACCTCGGCTGGGGAATCTTCCGATGAAGATGATACCACGGATGATTACGAGGATGATGATGATGAAGATGATGACGAGGACGAAGATGACGAAGATGTTGAATCGAGAAAAGGCAGTCCTTCTAATGTGAAAGCACCTACTCATAGCAGGTAATACATTTCTATCCGGTACGTTCTTGGTTATACGCAAGCTCAGTGAAAGTCAGGGAATTTTTGCTAATTTGATAATCAACTTAGTTTTAAACCAGCATAAAATTAAACAAGTTACCATCTTGTTTACTGAACATACTCTTAAGAACAAGCATGGTTCATACCAATCTTCATTTAGTTTTCCAGGTTTGAACCACTTTCATACTGGATAGTACCGTTTTTATATTAATTTAACCGAGTCTTTCGTTTTGACAAAATGTTGACCAATTCATTTAGTTTTCCAGTTTTCCTTGATTGTTATTTCCCCCCCAAGTCTATTTTCCTATTTATTTTTAACCATTTGCAACTAAATTTACAAATGCCCAAACTTTTTGTTCACCTTGTACGCATAAAAAATAAAATTCTCACGTTACTAATGGATACGTTCATGAAACACTGCTTTATTATACATATATTACAATTGATTTCCAGAAAAGAAATGGCCGCTTGCGTTTGGGATTCGAGCAAGTCCTTACGTTACAACCAGGATAACCTGAGAGAATACGAACGCCGCAAGATGAAGGAGATCATCGGCAACCTCTCTTCGCAGATTTCTCGCCACGCAACAGTTGCAAACGCAGTTCAACGGGTATATATCTTAAACTTTCACTCCTTTTTACATCAAGTAATGTTTCTAAAACAAGTTCTTCATTGCAGCCAGCGGGAGGAATATTCCGCGCGTTGGAAGATCATCGGAAGGCTTGCTGCGTGCCGAGGGCCCCACAGTTTCCTCCTAAGGCCAGCCTGTTGGCCATAGCGAGGTTCAAAAGGGCCAGCAGAAGAGCAAAGACTACCACAACCACCACTTCCGGCCTTGGTAATAACATTCGCTACTGACACCATCCTGACGCGCGGCGGCGTACATCTGGTCATCGTCTACAAGTAAGATACGTTGCGGATGTTTTGGTTGTTTCGTGAATATGGGCCCTTCGCTGAACAGGAATTCTTCCGGATTTCCAGGATTGTAGACCGGACATTGGATGAAGATCGTTTCTGCAGCGACGGACTCCTTTCGCTTCTTGGCGGCACCGACGGGCACGGTCGCTTGGTGGACCGCACTCTCCGCCTGCTCCTGTCCCGCAGGAAGAAAGGGCCTCGTTTCGTCCCCTGCAAGAATGCGACAAACATAAGTTATTGCATGTTTTCTGTTTTATTTTTACTGTTAGAATTGCTTAGTTATGATACAATCATCAATACAGTGCAGCAATATTTCGGTCATTATGAATATTCTGCACGTCATCTAGTATATACTAGAATCTTATATAACAGGGTTCGTATATATGACCCAATCAGGGAGACCTGGGAAACTCGTGGAATAATTTAGATTTGAGCTAAAATTAGTCAGGGAAATGTATATAAATACATAATATGCATTTGAAAATGTATGCACATAGTGTATTAACAATTAAATAGAACCAGGAATTGAATTTTTTACCCATTTCTTTTATGCTCATAGTTGGACCAGAATTTTTCCTCTTCTTTCCCTTAATTTTAAAACAATAGACACATTATAAATAGTAGCTGTCGAAATAGTGCAGCGTACACTCGATAGATGGCAGCGTAGTACCTCCATATTTCCTTTATCTCCAGAATCCATTTCAAGAGCGCTGTTTTCAAATAAGGTTAGCTCGTTTTTATTACGTATATGATGATGACACCAATAATTATCTAATGTTTGATGGTGTTAAAGTGCTCGCTTACTTTGATGGACGATCATCTGTCGTTTTTTCGATTTCTGACACAAATGTTTCATCCGAATCCGATTCGGGGATTTTATCTGCCTAAATATAACGATGTTGATAACAAAAACCCGATGAGAAACCTTGGAGAAACGACCTATATAAATATTTTTCGATATGTAACCTCTTCCATGATTAGTGGTGGGAAAATGAAAACAGCTGAAATTGTTGTTTAGATACGCGAGTCGCCATTTTCTTCCATTTGGCAAAGCGACGCTATGACGTCACACACGTCATTTTCTAATAATTACCGCGTTTTATATTCAGTTTAATGACAATTGTTCCATTAAAAATAAATTCATTACTGTGTGTAGCATTAATTGTTGCAAAATTGTACTTTATGTAAATAATATCAAGATAATATTCAATGTGGTTATAATGATCAGAGTTGCGTAATTTTACAAAGAGTGCAGGATTGTGCAAGGTTGCGAAACATTCAATTTGCATATTGGCTGGTTTTGCAACCAGAACAACTATATAAAGCCTGTGAAAGGGATTGGTTTCAAGTATTCCCTGCTGACTGTTGTATGCTGTGCAAGTAAGAGAACTTGAGCGTGCTTTTAGGTTATAGTTTAAATCTTTTTATTTCTCCTGCCAATAATATTGGCAAATCTACGTTTAATCACATTACATATTTATATGTAACATAGCGCTATTATGTTTATAACATTTAAAGTACCCTGGAAATTAACCTAGCTGTTATACACTGAGTAAACACAATTAAGAAAGCAATTGTTGAAACGATATCGATATAGATATCAGTATAAGTTTTTATACAAAACTAAAATTTTAAAGTTTGTCTGTTAGGAGGTCGGCTAGTGTAGCCGAACCTCCTTATTTAATTACCCCGTAGAAATTTAAGTCTTTATAACTTTTTTAAACCAATTTCCACAGATTTTGTTTCAACGATTGCTTTATAAAACCGCGTCAGTTGATCTTTAAGTATCTAACATCAGATTTTTGGGAGGAAAGTGAATTATAAGTGATCGAAATATCCAGAATTGCAATTTCTCCACTTTCGCAAATACAAATCAAAAAGTGCAGGTGGCTTATTTTTCATCATAAAAATATGACTGTGATACACTGAAATATACTTATGACAGCTAAACACATTTAATTTTGCAACGTCCCATGAGAGAAATAATATTTTTGGCCTGTCACGAAGTGAACAAAGTGATGCGGAAACGAAGAATGGTAAATGTAGAGAGAATATTGTGTTTTGACGAGTTGAAAAATGTCACCCAAATACCAAAATGATATGAAGGATCGGATAACAATAGACAGTTGCATGACATTGAATTAAATGGACGTTTCTCCAACTGGAAAACCGAACGATTTTTGACATTTTCCCCGAAGAAAGGAAACCGAATTATGCTACCCATTGAGAACGGTATCACATGTCCATAAGCCGATCAATTCATTGGTTCATGCACAAATTCACTACACAGCTGCCAAACCGAGTGGTGCACCACATCACATTGTGTCCGCAAATGCCACCGGCGGCGCTCTCATCACTCCACTCTACGCCGCTTCAAACACTAAAATGCTTAGATTGCCCAAATTGCATCAACCAATTCATTGAACATCATGCAAAAATCTGATCCCATATTTTTAGATCACTCTGAAAGGGTGCGCTTGTATTAGAGGTGCGCTTCAATAAAAGGGTGTGCTTATCCTGTGCGAGCCATAATTCTTACGCTTTGACGGGGTCGGGCCTTCAGATTCCATACCACTAGACATGACTGAAACAGTACTATATACTACATGGTAGTCCGGTGGTAGTCCAGTGAGAGGATGCGCTTCTATTTTTCGATCACCCTGACAGAATGTGCTTCTAATGAGGTACGCTTCAATTAAAGGTGCGCTTCAAATAGAGGTTTTACGGTAAGTAGAACCTCTATAACAAAGCCCAAGGGAAATGGGGAAAAAATATTCCATTGTTCATAATATTATTTAGCGGTGATGTATTAGGGTAAGGTTCAACAGCTAGGTGGGCAGAAGAGCTCATGGAAGAGTTTACTGTTTAAGAATTATTGTTGATAACTATAGTATTTATTATTTGGCATTGCAACCGACCAACCTATCTATCTAAAGGGCAGTTGAAATTGGAAGCAATACCCAACCGTGTTCAGGTCAAAAGAACTCCTAATCCCAGTTTTTCACATCGTTTGTATAGCTACGTACACGCGTGATTTATGTGTGTATTTTATCGCACTTCTGTGGCAAGCACGAAAGTTCAACACAGTACACAAAACCCCATATCCGTGTAACAGCCCTAATCAGCTAAACTTGGCAAGTTTTGCAGAAAGTATAGTCAAACATCCATAACTGAAACTTCCATAACCGAGATTTTCTATAATCGAACTAATTATTTTGTTCCCTGTCAAAATCCCTATTCTTCACATGTTCATATTTTTCTATAATTGAAAGTTTTTAACCGAAATTTCCGGTATATCTGAAACATATACATCTCTGTCCCAGCGGGGGGGAAACTTGTATATAACACAAACTTTCTTAAATATTAACTATTTTGCGGCAAGAAAAGTGTTGAAAACTTCGGTTAATTCAATGAAATAGACGAATATAAGAACAAATGTGTGAAACCGATGAAGCAACCATTGCTTACAGAGATTTTGCAAGTTCAAATCTGTTTTTAAAGGTGAACTGACAAGGTTTTGTAACATACCCTGGCGCAAACAAAACTTCTTTAAAAAAATTTTTACAAAAGTTACGAGTAGTTAAAGAGGGCGTCAAGTAAGGACTGTGTCACCACGATGGTGTCACAGTGTCCTGCTTTGGCGAAATTTCAATTTTCAGCCAATGAAGCCAAGCGTCTCTGCAATTGCCAGCCAATGGCAGAGCTTATCAATGGCGCTCCATTGTACGTATATCACAATATACTACTCAGTATACTCCACAGATATGAAACTATATAATTCATATCTGTGGCAATAATGCTTCAAATGGCCTCAAATTTTCAGACAATGTTCCTAACTTAGCGGCAATCAAATGCTAGTTTTTTCAGGGTATGTTGCAAAACCTTGTCAGTTTAAATACAACTTCCTTAAATGAAATTTCGATAACTGATTTTTTTTCCCCACTTCCCTTGGGTTTTCAGTTATAGAGGTTAGACTATAGAGTCAAACAACGCAGCGTGAGAAAACGAGATATCCAAAGACCTGCACAGTTCGGAATATACTAGATGTGAGAGCAAGTATAAATCGCAGACCTAAACGTGGCAAAGCATACCTAAACGTATAGCCAAGTTCAAAACTCTGCAGCCACACTGAATTTCATTTCCGGGAACGGAGCAAAGAGAGGTTGGAAACTTTCAAATTTCAAACTGTGCAGGGATCTTAATTAAATTCCCACATCTCGCTAATTTCATCTAAGGAGCGAATAATGAAGTGGCATGCGTCGCGGTGATCGTGTCCAATGGCAATATAAGAGACGAAACTATAAGGGAGAGGGAAGATGCAACTACATCTTCCATCACCATGGCAACCCAACCCAGGTAGCAACATATAGTACAGGATATGATCGGTGTTTCGCAGATTCACAATCGCTCGCCCGCCTATTTATACCATTTCTGGAAGGATAAGCAATATTTCTGGTTGCACGAATCCTCATCTTCCAACTAGATAATGAAGTATTAGACGTTGAGGACTTTCGCAAACTATATTATTTTGTCGAAAATAATTGGGGAGCAAGAAGAATTTCGACTACAGTCTATCTATTCAGTCACAGATGTAAAGTCATTTCTTATAATCCTGTTGGTTGACCGATCGAATAACATCGCTTTGTATCAAGGCTCAGGTACATTAGGTATAATGAAAGAGCAGGATATTTGGCACTGGCATAGGTACCTATATCACTTCTGATCGCCTGAGTTGGGGACTAATTTAAAAGAGGGAGAAAACAGTCGCAGCAAATCACAGGACCAAGAATCGCTTTATATCTGCGACTGAACATGCATGTGTCTAATAAACTTTCTTTTCAAAATTCCAGTACATTTCCAGTATTTTCAAGGATATTTATAACTTTTTCCGGACACAAAATACATAAAGTGAAAAGATAGTGACATAACATTAAAACCTTAAAATCTGATGAATAAGTGTTATGAACCATTGAATTTCAAGATGGCGGATCGAATACAAAGAGCAGTAAATTTAAAAAATTAACAGTCCTGAATGGTCAGTTGCTCCTTCCAATTTGTTAGCAATAATGTCAATATTCAATTTGGTGTTCTGTAAAAACCTTTAATTTCTTGCATCCAATAACTTTTTATTAGAAAACCAGGTTTAATTATGTGATTAGTAACTAAAGTGTCAAATGCTCAATTCAGTGTAACTTGGATCCTATTTTGAGCAATGAGCAAGCTGCAAGATTATTTTAAAACCATAGACTTCAGAACAATTCTGATGCCGATTACTGATAAATATGTATTTGATCTAGGACCTAGAAACTTATTTTATGCTTAATCCAGCTATTAGGGGTTTTGTAGCCTACAATTGCTGTGACAGCAGGATGAGATATCCGCTGGATAGATCCCAATTCATGTGGATGCCCTAAAAAATTTTAAACTGTGTTCAATTTAATTTTTCGTAGAGTGTGCTTATAATTTTGTTATACGGCTTCCACGTCACAAAATACGTTTTTCAGGGCACAGTTTGTCAGTTTGCAATATTTATGGCTGATAATCACACAATTGTCTTAACATGCCATATTGGTTGCTCTTCTATAGTGTCCTTGTAATTTTGCAACGCGCTGTATATATGATGTGTCGGTACAGACTTAAGTGTTTGTCCAGAACTTATTCTTTCCCACGATATTTGTTTTTTGTGAAACGAAAAGGATAATTCAGTGTGCACAATATGATTCTTGATTTGGCGCGATGGCTTGCTTTTTATCGAGTTTGCAAAGACAACTGCACTTGGCAACACTCGAATTTTGCCTGTACCAATTCCTCAAAGACTGCATGCAATGAGATATAAAGTGGCGCAACTTTCCTTTCAGCTTTACGTCTCACTTTTCCTAACAAAAAACCTTCAACGCTAGTTATTTTTTTCCTCCCCGCTATTAACGTTTTAATTAACGTATCCCATGGCAACTTCAAATCTTTTTATCTCTATTTCATTGGAATGGACTATATTATGTACATAATGGGGCTTTCGCATACTTGTATGCTATAAAAGCGTTCTATAAAATGTTGTGCGCGTGAACTTTTAATACTTTTATACTGTTAATCCGTATTGGTAGCACGTGTCGTCAGCCAGTCATTTGTTTTATTGTATTGAAATAGCTAAAATCCAACCCTGATGAGTTGGTCTATTTGCTGGAATACAAGGTTGAAAATTAATCATATAGCAACCAATAATATGGGGAAATCATCCTTTTTACACACAAAGGTTCTTTTGAGACACGACACATGTTTCGGGGTTCAACGAGAACCATCAAGTGTCAAAACCATAATTAATTAACCAATCAACCAGATAACTATATACAATGATCTGCAATATGTTAATTCAAATTTTAAGTAAGACCCTCCACCAAATAAATTTTAGTCATTTGTTGACATATTTCGACCAACACGTCATCTTGAGGACACAGAAGACTTGCATGAACATTCATACGCTAAAAGAAAGAGACGACTTGATATATTAAACCTCTACAGCTAAAATGTACGTGGGATAAAACTGATCAGTGGGATGTAAGTGGGGTTTGTCATATGAAGACCGTTTGAGGGAGCTCAAGTTTTCGTTGAAAAGGCGTAGAATTCAGGGGGATTAATTATCCTGGGGCTGAGTACTTTTTCCCGTTTGTTGGAGAGAGTAATCAGACCGTAAGACGAGGGGACACCGTTTCAAGTTAAAGAGACAGAGACCCCGACACTTCACTCAGAGGGTTGTGGAGGAGTGGAACGGGTTGCCAATGTTCGGTGGTGGAGGCGCTTACCGTGGAAAGTTTTAAAACAAGTTGAACGATTTTTTTGAATATTATGGGGAGGGTATAGGTATTTGACAGGGAACCTAGTTGGCAAAATATCTCAAACTATTTTCCTGCCTCTAAGGGACTAAAAAAGTCTTCCGTTTTAGTCATGTTTCACCGTATTACACCTTGTTTCTGTGAATTTTACACTTGGCTCAGCATTAAAAATATTTTGGCGTTCAAACCTCCATGTGCCTATGCATTCCATTGCGCCCAAAGCAGGTTGCGCCCAATCCCCTGCGCCCCAAAGCAGTATGCGCCCCAAATCGGCCTGAGCCCCAAATCTCTGGTGCCCCAAAGCAGCATGCGCCCAAAAGCAGGCTGCGCCCAATCCCCTGCGTCCCTAAGCAGCATGCGCCCCAAATCAGCCTGCGCCCCAAAGAAGCCTGCGCCCCAAAGAAGCCTGCGCCCCAAAGAAGCCTGCGCCCCAATGAAGCCTGCGCCCCAAAGAAGCCTGCGCCCCAAAGAAGCCTGCGCCCCAAAGAAGCCTGCGCCCCAAAGAAGCATGCGCCCTAAATCTCTGGCGGCTGAACCACTGCGCCCAAAATTCCTGCTCCCCTGGCTCTATGGATTGCAAAAAAAAGCTATTGTTTTAGACTAGAACATGTGTTTACTTTCTTACCACAGTTTTTGAAATGGCAATGATGTTTATATGGAACACATTTTTATGGCTGCACTAATAATTTCGAGCTACCTATGGCCCTTCATAAGATGTATATAGATAATTACGGTGGTTTGACACTGAAGATGACGCCAATGACCTCAACAAAAACGCATTTTCACAGACGCGGAAGGATAAAATCGTTTTGCACAACTCCACTGGCAAAAGCGCCTTTTCACGATTTTTGCACGTTGCTGTCGCTTCTCAGAAAAATCTTACAAATGCGTGTTTGTTTGAGCTATAAGTTCTAGCGAAGTTTTACAATACATGTACACAATCAAATGTAAGAGTACTGGAGATAATTTAATGTTTATTTTCAAGTAAATCCAGTCAAAAACCAATTGGGAATTGGCGTCATCTTGAGCTGCAAGCCACTGTATGTCTATGTAATCCGAATAGGGCCAATTTTATTGGTTCTGAAAGCATTGTTTGTTGAGGTCAACTCAATCCATGTTCACCATTCTGTATGGCTTTAATGATTGACTGAAACGTAATATCCAAATGCTATAAAATTGAAGTGTGGGTTATTCGTAAATTGACAGCGTGCTTCTGAATATTTGACACACCTTATCTCACTCCTTGTTATACCGCTAAAAACTCTTGAAAAAGTATCCTTACCTCATATAGTTTGATCTTATTCTTATTTGCTTGAATATCGATTATATATAAGCCTACATTAAATGGGTATTTTTCATGCATTACACAAGCAATATGCCAGACTTCCTTCGCAGCGCAGCATCACGTACTTTACGTACTTCCTCTCGTTTAAATATGTATATGAATATCGATGTGATTCTTCGGTGAATGCAGAAAATGTTTATACTTATAACAAGACCGAAGAAATTTGACATTTGGGAATAATTCATGAACTGGTGCGTTTTAGAATTCCATTTCAGTGACTTTTCATAATTTATAGGTTGTTAAATGATTGATAAGGGCCTATACAAAGTGGGTCGATTTATCATGTGGGGGGGGGGGGAGAAATGCTAACCTATAAAATAGCCTGTTTTATTATGTGCATGATCTTCACATACTGTATATATACTATGTAAAACAGGTAGTATAGGTGCACTCTCAAACTTTGTGCTCCACATCAGAATTGTAAACAAAATGTGGATTGACAGACTCCTGCCTCACCTGACCTATAAATAGGTGAAATGTGTGTGCACTATACTCTATAGCTGTTCAAATGTTCAACGCCCTATAGCTGCACTTTAATAGTCAAACTTTAGCGAATATCTGCTCACATTTTGCTCTGACATATCTTGAAACTTATCCAGCAGCACTTCAGATTAATGCGCACCTGACACGCACGTTTTTCAAACTGGGATCGATTTTCCAACAAAATCTATATGGGCATTTAAAGGTGAACTGACACGGTCTTACAACGTCCTTGAAAAGCTGCTTCTCGTAAGACCAAAATGCGAGTTCCGCGAACGACATTTGTTGAAATATTGTTAACGGAAAGTTATGAATACAGTGAAAGTTGTTTAAAAGGACCATTGTATGGTGGGACCAGGGAAAAGTGGTCCAAGCTCACAGGTGGTCCCTTAACGCAGATACGAAACATGAAACTAATAATTTACAGGTATTTGATTATAGGTGTACTAAAATACATGAACCCTTTGCTTGATGGCTGTGAGGTGTGTGTGATGGAAGTGTGAGGTGATATATACCTACTATGCCAAAATGTACATAAATCCCAGGAATTTTGGTCTGACTTTTGAAAAAAGTGCCCCATTTGACAGATTTTCAGCAATTTTTGCCTCAAAAATCACGGTTCTTGGTCGCGTTTGGCAGGTTGTCCTCTCACACGTTAAATCTGTTATGGAGCTCCACCGGACCGAGCAAAATCGGTCCTAACAGGCAGGTGGTCCCTTAATGCGAGAGGTCCATAAGGTCCATCACTGTAGTTAGAAACGTGACGTCGTGTGGTAACAGAGTTTAATTTGAAGATTACTTTGGGAACCCAAGTCAAAAATTGCTCTGTAGAAGGTTTAGCACACCATAAATAAAACTCGTGAAATTTGTTCTTGAAGCACTCCACCGTATATCCATGCACTTCCACGTCACTTTTTGCAAACTATTCCTCTCATTCATCACACTCTGTACATAAGTGCTCATTCAATATGTTCAAACAGTGCCCCCTTGTCTTACTTAATCCCCATTAAAAGGAATAATTGTTCCGCATCCGGATAATTTAGATTTGTAATGCTGTTAAAGAACGTGTTTGAATGCTAATGCAATTTTAGTTTTGTAGATGTTTACTATTCACTCGGACATTATAGTTGTGCAAAATTTGTCCCACCCAGTCCCTACTCCCCCTATTCATATGCAGTTGGTTTGAAGACACAACTACCCCAATGAACCCTGTTTATTTATTTCCCTCAGTCAATCAATATCAGATTGGGAACGAATGGGATGAACTATGCGGAGGTGCAGGATTCATTAATGTATTAATTAATGTAGTAATTAATGTATTAATTTTTCAATTTCCCTGGGGAGTATCAAAATGTAGAAACAACCACTCCAACTGCCTTGGTAATTAATACGTTATTCTCATGATTCAGCAATTCATATTTCTAAAGCTACTCGGCATCAGCACGCACAGCCGAGTGTTTCAAAAATAATCAATAAACTGATGGTACTATAATGTTTTGTTGGAAAGGGTTCCGCCTGAAATCTTGGCAAGTTCCATTAGCCTGTTGTTGCCTGTCTATTGCATGTATTGAGTGACAAAGTATTCGTCTTTCTGAAATGTCTTTCAAACTGCATTAGCTGGAGGTATTGCTTTACCATGCACTGCATGAATGTGAAGCTTTGATCAAAAAAGCATATCAGCTTGGACATGATCTTCATTGTCGTTCAATTTGCATATTTGAAGCTATTGTAGTTATGGCACCATGGGAACACTGAATTGTTATACCAAATGGAATAAGTCCTAACAGGAATAACTACCAAATTTTGATTTCAAAACTTTCAAGTGGAATAATCTCCAACAGGATTTATTACCAAATGGGCTGAGACGCTAACTACAAATGAACAACCACCTTGAAAATGACGTTCAAGATAATGTGCTTGCATCTTTATATTCAGTGGTAAAACAGTAGCTCCAGCTAACTGTGTTTTAAAAATATTTCAGAAAAAAACTAGATTTTATGATCACCCTAACTGATATATTATATCTGCTATAAAGTGATGCGGGATATTTGATAAAAGGGTTTAAAAATAGTGAAACACGTGCAGCGTCATTTTACTGGCTGTGTTCTGTGCTCGAGGAAAAAGCTTTTGTTCAAATATCATAAATTTCTTAGAAAGGAAACGTTATGAAAGAACATGGTCCCTATTCATGGTGGAACATTTTCAACTTGTGCGCAAAACGAACACAAAAGACTGCTGTGCCAAAAAAGTACAAAAAGCTTGCATGGTGAAGGTGAAAAATGAGAATACTGTTGAAAAGATGCGAATTTAAAACGGGACGTTTTATTTTTGTAAGTACCTACAGCAAATAAATGTAAATCCTCAGGCTTTCCATACGGTATAGTTAATGGCAATGGGTTTAGTTTTGTCTGGTTATATGTTAAAAGAAAATGCGGCCACCATCATGGTTTTATTAATCAAATAGGGAAAGCTGGACGTGATACGCACACAAACAATACAGAAATCGATATAGAATGATGGTTTATGTTGACCAGCTCATGGATATTGCTGTGAATGCCATATCCTTCTAGGCCTAAGTCAACTTAGTGATAAGCCACTATAATGCCTCCATTATTGCTCGGCTATGATGAAAGCCCCGACGACGATTTCTAAACAAATAATCCATATGAATCAAATGCGTGCCATGATGAACTGAAATCTATACACGTATCCACCATTTCCAAATTGGTGTTTCTTATGAACGACACCAGGTGGTAATTTCGAAAAGACCTGCGTAATGCGGGCATAGCCAATTCCAATCCAAGATTTCAGCAGATATGCGAGTGATGTAGATACTTAAAGGACTTCTGACACGGTCAAGCCTCAGGTAACGGATTTCAAAAATACTCGGCACAGGATATCAGGTATATAACCCGAAGTTACATAAAAAATTTGAGCCCCATTCGTTGAGCGATTGCAAAGATATAACCCAAAGTCTTCTCCTATACCTAT
>JAQFZQ010001073.1:0-22706 GCA_034696005.1 Glomeris marginata
ATTATAAACTATGCCTTACCTCTAAAAGTATCCCCGATTTCTTTCCCAGATGCTGAAAGGATGGAGATGTAGAATTGCATGTAGGACTTTATTATATTGCAGTCTTCGACCAAGCTTCGATGAAATTGACGGATGAAATTGACTTGCTGAAATTGACATGGCCGAAATTGACATGACTGCTTCGATGAAATTGACAACATGGCTGCCTTTTTTTAGAACGTTTTTCCCGTTGTCGTTTTATGTATATTCCTGAGATTAAAAAAGTAAAACATATTACCAAGAGTGGATTATATGACCGCTAAAACAATACAATTTCGCTTAAAATCCCGATCTGTAACCAGTATTGCACGATTAACTGCAGATTGATCGAACATAGCGACTAAAAAAATCCGCAGTTAACCCAAGGTTAACCCATGTTAACCCTAACCGCTTTTTTACCCACCGATATCCGTCAATTAAACCTTGCTCCAATTAAACTCATCAAAACCAATCAATCGGTATAAATAACCTAATATCGTTTTATTAGGGACGTTATTGCGATAAAACAATCATAAAATTACCTTAATTGAACTTTAATTGCAACCCCGATGATTCATCCAAGATTCATCCTTGATTCATGGATGGCGGCAATGACGACCCGACCTATGACGTCACCAATCTGTACGAATGCTATCTACCTCCTTGCCATTTGTACCGTCATTTCACGTCATCATCGGGAAATTACACCGACGCGACGTTTTACCGATTGATCACCTACGGTAATGAATGCGGCTCCCAATCGTCCGGCGAGGAATCGTACATTCACAGTCGTTTCGTCGCTTGACGATTCATCTCCGAGGTTATACAATATGGCTGTCAATCGGCAGCGACAAAATGGTGACTTATGTTTCGTTCCTTCGCGTTCCGTCTACCGTTTATTCTAATAACGATGTTAAATGCAAGCTAAATCTCGAGCTAAATGTCAAATTTGTGGTTCTACCGTTAAAATGTGCACTAATTTGTCATTATTGGTGCACAATTGGCCACAATTTGTTTGCCGTATTGTGACGTCATGACAACTAATCAACTAATCAGAAATTGAGAATTTAAATACTTGGCCAATCGGAGTAATGGAGCGGTCATTATAATTAACAAAATAGACCCGTACGTTATATATAAATTACCCTGTATTAATAGTCATTTACATGGATACTAAATATGAGAAAACGCGAGTTCTACCCCTTGCAAAAGCGCCGTACCTCATGCGTCGTTGTCGCGCGCAATACCCGTTTTGGCCGAAACGGCTCTCCGTAGAAAACAACATGGCGGGTCTGGCGTTGCGAGCGAGTGTAAGTATCTGCGTTGGTATTTGCGATAAAATGTGTTAAATCTGGTGTATAATACAGAAATTTCATATGAATAGGAAGTAAATAACGATGAACAAGCGTGTATATCAGGAGGAGAGTTTGTAAAATTGTATTATGAAACGTTGGATTCGCGAAGACATGTAAGTAGTATCTTGGTAGTATCTGTAGTATCCTCCCTTACAGAAAAATACTGCAGTTATGTGCGCAATTTAATGGCACTTTTCATTCATTAAATTGCTATGCTTGACCACTTGATAAAGTTCTCATGAATGAATACCTTCTGATATGTTTATAGATGTTATCAAAGTTGTACATGGAGGATGCAACAATGTCATGGAATGGAAATGGTGTCCAAGGGAACCAACAAATCAAGAAGTTTTATGAAGAGCTTCCTAATTGTGAAACCACAGTGAATTGTGTCGATGCTCAAGCTCTCATAGGTATGATATTTTTGCCATAATTAATTAGCGTAGTATTTAAAAAATAGGGTTTGCATTTTTATTCTCTTTTGGCTTCGATTTGCAGAAGAAATAGCTCTCAAGCAGACAACTATTGTAGTACTAGTACTGGGAGCGATACGATTTGATAACAAACCTATGAGAACTTTCCAACAAAATTTTATGCTAACTGTGCAGAATGGCAACTGGAATGTGGTCACAGATTGTTTCCGGTTCCAGGAGACTGTATAATCAATTAATTCATCTGCCATTTCATGTACAGAATAAATTTAATAATAAACTGTTTATAAACTTCTTTGAACCATTTTTTATTTCCTGCGATCAGTGCAGACATGTTTAATTTATATATTTTAATTATAAATATTGGGAAAATGTGTGTTTATTCGTTGTGTAGGAATCAAATTCTACAAATGATACAAATTTTTATTACACAACAAGGTTACATAAAAATGCAGTTTTAGTTGACTGGGTTAATTGCAAGCAACAAAAATGAGTAAATAAAAACACTTGTGTGAACAATATGCCAAAAACTGGAGCCAATACTATTTGCATTTCATTACTCTCCGTCTGGCAAAACGAGCTCTAAACGACTGCATTTGCTGTTCCGTATGAACATAACCTAATTGTCTGTTATAATATAGACGTGAAATCCATGTCAATCACAAACATGCCAGAAAATGAAATAATACGTACATAACTTGTTCGGTGTTCGATATGTAATTATTTACAAAACAAAGGCTGCTCATCCGATTTTAAACATTAAAATCGCATCACAGTGAACATTTTGTAATAATACTTTATCCTGCGATAACATAACGATGTTCTTAAATATGTGCTAAGTTTCATATACTGTATAATATATATTCCCAAAACTACATGGGGTAATTAATTTTCGTTTTCTAATTTGAGGCAGAAATCTGTCACTAAGGAGAAATGGTCTGATGGGTAGCTAAATGATGGTACCCTGCCCAGACCGATGTCCTCTTCAGTGGGGAACTGTAGAAGGGCCTCCACTTGCATATATTTTTCGGTGTAGAAAATGTAATCAATCGTGTGCCGTGACTCCCCATCTTCACGGATCTTCCAAGTAGTGAAAGGTGGTTCCTCTTTGCGATGGCTGAAAGATGCATAAGCACTGGCTAGATTCAAACGTCGGTCACGTAGCATGGTGTTGTACACAGGTTCAGTGGGTTCTGCATTGAAGTCGCCACAGATGACCAAAGGACGGTGTCCATCATTGGTGCGAAAAAACTCCAGCAAGTCTTTGCCTTGCTCATTGCGAAGAGTCGATAGCAGTGTGCCTTGCCTTGCTTTTAAGTGGGTTGTAGCAAAACGGATTTCTTGTCCTGTTTCACGAAGACGAAGTGTCACCATCATAACCACCTGGTTAGACTGTACCCCAAGTACTTCAAGAATCCTTGATTCGCAGCATACCAACTCAAACTTGCTGCAATTAAAGAGAATCGCACATCCATCCGGCCCATTGTTTCCCTGCAATCAATGTGCACAAATCATGTAAATTGCTATGTTTCAACTTTAAGACCTCACACTTTCACATATCATATGAGAACATTTGACCCTTACCGGAATATAAATGCATGGAGAATCTGGTTTTGGAAAGAACATGCCAACATAACCCAAACATTCCAAGGATCTTTTGAGAAACTTGAAATGGTCTACTTCTTGCAAACAAATCACATCAGGCAAATACAGAAGGATTTCTTCCAACAGTCTATAACGTCTAGTGCTCCAGTCTAATGCCTTTAGAGGACATGCCACAAAGTTGTCACTTTGCACACTCAGAGCTACAAAACAAAAAGTAATTACAAAATCAGTACATACATGAATTACAAGATCTTGTTTTACATGTCAGATACGAACTGACAACCAATGAGCTGTGACAACTGTGAATTTGTCAAGCTATGCTATTTTCTTTTGGAAAATTATCATTGATTTATGTGATGAACGCGAAGGCCTATTTTTGTAATGTTGCAGTTTACACTGTGCAACAAGTCTGCCCTTTGATTTTATGCTATATAGATTCACATTTGATTCAATTCTCTTGTAACCTTTGTTTTTAAAATCGCCTTAGTCACGTTAATATTACTCTGTTACATTCAACTACAAATTGCAACATTTAACAGCCGACTGCATTTTGTGACTGGCAGGAATTCATTCCTATGAAGGAGTACAAACCTATTCATGAGCAACAACATAAAATAATTTCTCGTTAAGTTGAAAAATTTTAAATGTGATTTCAAGGGCGACTTGAATGGATAAAATTAATTTACAATAAATGTGAGTTATGAGAATAAAAACCCACCATAAATAGTTGTGGGAAATTAATATTTGTTGCCAACTTCTGGTTAAAACAATGCTTCCAAGTGTTTAAAAAAAAGGAAATAGTTGCAGGCAAAAGTATATGGTATTATATTTGCGTTTTTCTAGAAACCTTTGTGCCATAAGGTTTTTATTTGAAGGACTTCGCACGTGACCCACAAAATTTAAGGGAATAAGTGGGGCATAAGCCCCGTTAGCCCCAAACATACTGACCCATAAACCCAAGATTTAGACAGATTCTTCCCTTATCAATACAATTATGAATTTCTAGATTATTTAAAGTATTGCAGTGCCATTATGTTTACACAAACCGATTGAAATTTTGATTGAGTAATTTTACTGGTAATTTTACCAGCTGTTTACAACATGACAGCTATAGGAGCAAACATCTGACATTTTTATGTGCATGTAAGAAGGCTACAAAGTCTTAAAAAATACAGATACCTTGAGCAAGGATGTTCCATTGCATGACTCTGAAAACCGGTCCTTTCCAGTTGCCTTTGGCCGATTTACTCCAAGGTTTATTATGAAATTGGGCAAAAAAACGATTTAAAAGGGGCGGTAGGTGAATAAGCTCCCTCTGGCAAATTTGCTGAAGTTGAAGACGTGTTGATCTTTCTGGGAATTGCAACTTATCATCATCTTGAGTGTCGCCATTCGGAATTTTCGGGGCTGATGTAAAACTGCCCATCCTGCCAAAGAAACACTAGAATAATATTACTCGAAATCTAGAATATGTATGAATGATCGCTAAATATATGTTATCGCGACTACATGTGGATATACGTATATGTACATTGCTTCACTTTTAAGGTTGTGTCGCTGTTATCTTATTACAATACAGAATTTTATCAGAACTGAAATCACAAAATCGTTTCTCAGTATCATGTTGTATTTATGCTGTTGGGCATTAGGAAACTTAGTGCTAGCTTCCTGGAATTGTATGAAAGCATGCATGTTCAGAGTCATCAAAGTTTGCCCAACTGCCTTGTACAACACATGTTTATACAAACAGCTAGAATGTTAATTATATTATTTCCTAGTACACTATTTCATTAAATTTCTGTATCATTACATATCGAGTCATGTGCAAAATACATATGCATGCGCATGTATGTGTTTTCTATCATCTCTATGACGCATTATAAATTAAATTAATTAAAGGTGAACTGACGCATATCCATGAAGAAAAAACAAAGAAAGCAAGTGTTGCAACAAAATCTTTGTGGAAATTAGACAACAATTATATAGCACCAACTCTTGATAGCACTTAAAGTTCTACGGGGTAATTAAGTTTGCATGTTCGCATATGCAGTTCTATACTTCGATCTGCTTCGATCTATCTGGCAAACTATAAAACTTAAAATTTTATTGCCAATTAACATGTTTACTAATTTCAGCACTGATTTTGTTGCAACACTTGTTTTCTTAATGTTTTTTTCTTCTTCAGGGTACGTAGTTACAAAACAATTGATGCCAGTTCACTTATACCACTCTTGCTTATATACCTATAGTCAAGAGTGCTATTGTAGTATATCTATTATAGTTAATAGAAATCTGATTTTCACTCATTAATAAAAACTATTTGACAAGATATTAATTAAAACATAATCTGATAAACGATTAAACAATGCATTACTATATACCGGTTGTCCATTTATAATTTCCACGAAAGACGTTCAGTTTATGCGAATTCCCTTTCATGCAACTGCCGCTTTATGCGAGAAAACTTTGTTTTCCTGAGATCTGTTGCGGATGTATTTAAAATTTAAATGTCCTGTATATTCACACCAGAGATTTTGCAACTTGATATGTATAATCATGTCTGATTTTTGCTCAATTCAAATTCAAACCTATACATTAATATGTATATATAGGATAAAACCACCCTCAATTTATTTACAAAGCCTTTATGGGAACAATAAAAAATCTATAAAGAAATGTTGATGCTCGATCCGAATGACATAATTTATATCTTGCCATTATTTATCTATGTGTCAACCAATATACATGTTGTATGTGGTGCAAATATCACCTGCACGGATGCCAATCCCGAAAATACTTTACAGTGATATATTGATATTTTTAGCACGGTGACGTTTCACCTACTACCACACATTGGTGACATTGCTGTGAAACAGCTGAGCAGAGTTTATCGATCGCAAATGCATGTTGTTGCTATTGAAAAATACATAGTAAATAAATTAATCAATATGTATTATCAGACCTGCACATGAGTTTCTTTGCAAGAAGCACTGACATGGCGTTGGAATTATTATCCACCGCTCGACGATGGTCCACAAATATAGAACTCATTGTTAGTAAGCAACCTTCTTGGATGAGCACTTGTGAAAGAGTGGTAACAATTTGGCAAATGCCGGCCAAAGTCCGATGATCCAAGCGACCTTCATACCACTGCCAAATCCACACACCTCTCAATACACAAAATACCGCCTATCTCTCTACTTGTGTGTCATCATCATATGTTGCTTCCATTTACACGACCCTAAATGAACATTGCGTTTAAAAAATACGTGCTCTGAATACAAAAATACTCGTGCTTCAAGTGTACATGCAATGAATGATGACCCATTGCGCATTCTAATAACACTGCACAGGTGTTTATTGTTGCAATTAGTGAAAGTATACGAGTTCCTGAAATAGCCAAAAGCTTCCTAAACGAAACCAGAAAACTAGCACTCAAGCTTAAAATATTTTTTCTCTCCTAAATATACATCTAGCATATATGCTAATTTTGACCACAAGTAGTTCTGTCAAAGCAGTAACGTTTATTTAGAGGATTGGTAAATCGATATTTAAATACGCCCTGTGTACAAATAACATTCAAGGTAATGCTTTATCTCAATCCTTTAATTCTGTGGGTAAATTGGCTAATTACAATAGATTTGTACAGCCGACTCCCATGCAAGTGTCAAAATTTTACCTATGCTATACATGTGATGTATTCATTTATGGGACTGGCCAAGGAAAACGGGAAATTGCGTGTATTTTTTTACAAAATTAAACTAGGTAAACCAAGGTATAACAACAAATTAAATTTGTTGCTATGGTTCTACTTATTTAAATGGAATCCAATCCAGTGAAATTCAATTGCATGTCATTGCAATTCGTTTAACCATTAATTGTGATGTAATCATTATCAAAATTGCAAAATGTAATAATAGATAATAACCTGATTCATATACTCTTGATAATAATACAAAACTGTGATTTTTCACTACAAGTAGCGAATAACAGATACATTGCTCAATAAACACATATAGGACTGTCAATTTAAAATTAATTTTCACATAACTTTTCTTCTTTCCTTGCAAATTTTATAGTTATTTTGTATTGAACATAATTAGCAATGGCAATGACAAGAGATGTTCGATATACATGATGACATAAATGACATTATTTGTTGCACTTTATATTGACATTGTGCATAGTGGTGATAATTTGTTACCATTAATAGTTATTTATAGAGAAAGGAAGTGGAAGAGCGCACAAAGTGCATGAAAATAAAATGCAAATGGTGTACAAAATCTGAAAATGAAACTTAGGACTGAAAATCAGTCACAATTGCAATTTTCCATTTATAAAATTATTTTAAGTACATGACTGAAACACAAAGCTCATGTATGTAAGTATAACTAAACTCATTTTAAATGTATAAAATAACTCCTACAATTTTGTGACACCAGTGAAATGATCTGAACATTATAAGATATAAGAATATAGGTACTGTATATATTAGATAATGTATAAAATAGAGCACCTATAGTATTTAAATGTTTAATGAAATACACGCAGTTACTATATTTTTCACAAACCTGACAAGGTAGAGCAGCAGAGATTTTGGTGGGACATATCCCACTATTTCTCGTTCATCAGATGATCTTTGAGGTTCCATCTTCAGGTGGAAGATGTTGCTTGAGTAATAATGAAAAGCCCTGGTAGTTGCTGTTCTTGTTCTCTCAAATGTCAAGTCGCTCAATGTTCGGATCAAATATACTCCTTCACTTTTATGAAGACCTGTGCTACGTATTCGCCAATTGCAAACTGGCCTTTTTTACCCAAACTTCTTCCTCCGCCTCCCACGGTAAACTTTTTTCCTCACAGCGTATAGTATAGCAGTTTGTACTTTTTTCTGTCTCACTCGAAAAATCGGCTGACAGCAAAGCACCTGTTTGAAGTTGGCAACGGTAAAACTGTACCTTACCGCATTACCTGCTCTTCTGAATTATTCATCGAGTTGAGACTTTGCAAAGTGAGGTGTGTATATATATATATATCCGTGTGAACCGGGAAAGTAGGTCCAGGTCCACGATTATAGACACGAACTGCAGACAACACAAAAAGCTCTTCCGCAGCTACCCTTGAACTCTGCAGGAACAACTCGTTCAAATCTGTCAAAGATATAGCTCTTAATTTCGCCAACGTGCAAAATGTTCAACATCTTGTTAGTGGCAAGTCACGGTAACTGCTGATCATTTCTGGTAATAATGTTTCGAAACGTTTAGAAATACAGGCTTTGCGTGCATGATGCGGAAATTAAAAGCCTTGAATCAAGTCCTTGTTTGAATTCATAATCATCGAATGCGGTATTTTTCAGACTCACTTGAAAAATTGGGGAAAAAGTTTTAAATATGCTCACATAGAATGAAATAGAAGGTACCTTAAATTTTACATTCTCACAAATGAGTCTATTTGCTTTAGTGTATACGCCATCTTTAAATGAGAATAACTTGAATTCACCAAGCCGCGTACCATGAAAAAACTAAGTTTTTTGGGTACTAAAAGTTTAAATTTGATATGTAAACTTAGTAAAAGACCCCATTTCGCCGCAATGCGTGCCATTTCAAAAAATGGCCAGCTTGAGAAATGTCATAAAAGTACGTTTGTGAACCAGGGACCTTATCCGCATATTAGCAAGTCATAACTGCTACACTAACGCAAAACTCCGTTAGCACGAGCCCGTCTGCTTCATCATTTCAATTCTTCAATGGCCTAATAACTGACGAAAATATGTCGATGGATTGAAATGTACAGCGAGAATAGTATATTAAAAACTTTTCAGCTGTCTACGATGTGGGGAAGTTAGGTTAAAATGTGCTGAAAGAAGTCCAGTGACCAAACAACCAAACACCGTTCATCACGAGTGTATATAAACTTAGTAAAAATGTATCAATTGTCACATGTATATTTAATGTAATTGGCTCACATTTTGTTTTAAAAATAACGATTTTAGCCTTGCATAATGCAAAGTGCGTTTAAACTTCATTCATTATTTTTGTAATACCGGTACAGAAACGGTTGTGTATGTGTACTACGTTTGACACAGTTTAGTATACAAGGCCAAGTCAATAAGTAAATACATACTACATGTACTTGTACTTCTTAAGCAAAATCTAGTGACTATTTTGTCGTAACCTGTGCAGATAATAAAATGAACAGCCATATTGTACTGTTATGCAATAGGGTTGCAGGTACATAAATGCGTTTTACATTTTCCTGAATTTAAATTTTCGGACATTTTACTAGTATTAACAGCACAATTCTTCATTTAGTGCCCATACACCTTTTAAATCCATTAAATTAGGACTGTTCCCTATAGCAATTTCAAATTGTTAATATCATGTTCTTCGAACCAGGCCATTGTGTTTTGGCAGTTTCTCATCTCCGGAGCTCAGTCCTGTTGTATAAACAAATGATCAGCCAGTAGTGCCTGCTATTCATGTTGCCAACACCACTGGCACACATGGAGTCATACACCATTTCATCTTCATAGACACACAGCATTTGGTGAGCACAACACGTTTGCCATCATTACCCAGGCTGAACATAATCTCATCACTAAAGATTTCATTTTTCCTTCGTTCAACAATCAACAGGTTGTGATCCTTGGTCCATATCATAACTTGATAGCAGTGTAAAAGAAATAACCAATATCTTTTAATTCATGGATTGTTGTTTTGTGTGAAACATTACATTTCGGATACTCCAGTTTTTAGTATACTTTAATTACAATTTTGTTAACCATATAGAAGGCTTCAGTAGCAGCTTCCTAACGATTCCCACTTGTGTAACATTTCCCTGAAAAACAATGTATGCAAGGTTTTGACAGAATAAGTTTGGATATTTTACAACGGCTTTGTTTCGTGCCAGTGAAAACTGTTATTTATTTTCGCATTCTGATGGTCCACCTTATCTCAAGTGCAACTTTTCCCCTTGTTTGAACGGTTTAGATGATAAAAGATTTGGCTCATGGAGAGGAAGGAACACGGAAATGGATTTTAAAATTAGTGTCACGTTTACATTAATGTAAATTGTTCAATGAATGTTATTTGTTTGGCAAAAATGCAGATTTTCCTTCCACTGTGCCTTCAAGGCAAGGGCATGCAGCCATGACAAGTTTTACATCTCTAGCTGTTCAAAACAATGGAATATATGTTTCAATTAAAACATTTGGTTTTCGTATTTCGGCTATCAAAAACCTCCACTTAGGTAATCCATTTATTAAAATGTAATATGCCCCAAACAAGTTTTTATTAAAGCATTCCTATACGTTTGTTGGTCTTCTATTAGAAGATTTCACTGCAATACCCATTTTGAGTAGGCTTACTAAGTTTCAGGGGCATCTCTTGATTATAATAGGTACACATGTGTAATTACAGCAAAGACTGGATGATTATTATTATATTACGCATAAAATTATGACAATAGGAAATGATATATAGTACACTAGGCATAACATTTAAAGAAAACCATATTCGTAATTAGCATTTTTTCAAGATCAGTAACTGAAATAACATTATCCACTACAGTAAAATTGGGGAACATATAGAAAATACCCTATATAGAGATTGGAATGCATTATTTGGCAACATCATGGTTTCCTATTTGATGCAATTTTACTCGCCAGAGATTATAGCTTTTGAAATTTAACAATGATCTCCAGAATGAAATTTATCTTTAGCGTGCAAATTTAATAACTTTTAATTACAGATTGCTGTGTTGTTGTTTCCAATCTAGCCAAGCAGATAATATATTTAAAACTCAGTAATCTTTTCCTATATGTGGCGATTGTTATTTTATTGTTATTGGATATTTCAATATATTGCACAAGGTTAAATTTTGGGTTGCTATTGTAGCTTTCAGGGGTGTGTTAATATTTATTTTGCTCAGCTGCAGCATAAGCATGTGCTTGCATTTTGGTAATGGAACTATTCAATTTTAATGCTTCAAGTTCTCACTACTGTGAAAGCTTTGAAAAACATGTAGACTTGCATTTTCTGTGAGAAAGTTTTCGAACGTGCTTGTGCATTTTCATTGACATTTGTTACGCTTGTTTACTTACTCTTCATTTTGTATTTTTCCCACACTCACATTTACCTAGCATTGTTTTAAATTATTCGTGTTCCTTTGTTCACCTTCAAAATATAGTTCACTGAACATTACAAAGTTGCTAATATTTGCACCATTGTCACAAATAATGTGTTACCTTCTATTTCAAGTTAAATCGTATAGTACTTAGTTGTAAATAATGTAATATTTATGTAGCTCAAAATTGGTCTAAATTTGCAATGACTAGCTCAGTAAAGAAAATGTATGGTTCTGATTTCATGTTCTTATTGAAATACAGAATATGAAGCAATTTGAACAAGCAGTATTACCATTGTCTTTTATGTTGCATTGTTTGTGTTTTAATTATATCTACCATTAAGTTCACTATAGCATTGGGTGTTTTCCATGCCTAGTATATACTAGTTTGTCAGGTGAGCTCTTGTTTGTGGTTGCTGACTCAAATACTATCTGTATTTGTATAGTATAGTGACACACACTGTTTCTTCACATTGCGTGAGTTAATTGGTTTGGTGCGAATTTAATGCGCGTCAAGGCTTGCATGTATAACTACACCAATTGTGATATAATTGCCCCGTTTATATTTCTAGAAATTACGAATAATGTTTTTCTATGGAACAAACATTACTACATAATATGATGTTGGTAGTGCTAGCCGTTATGAAACTCATTGTCTACCTTGAGCCTGAAAGAGCAATGAAAAAGTGAAAATTATATTGTTTTGCTGTATTGTCGACTCACTTGCAAATACCGTATACATGTGCAAATAATGAATCAGAGCGTCCCATACTGTTTAAGAAATGGTTGCGCTAATAATGTCGTTATTTCTTCAGCGTTTTCGAGAAACGCAATTAAAGAACAAAACATTATCCTAGATTTGGGGCGCCATCTTGAAACAGCGTAGTGGTCAGGGTTGTCCATCTTTCTTCACCTTCACCTCATTTTGCAGCCGCAGTGGGACGCCTCAGTTGCTATAATATATTATCTTATACTGCTTATACCCAATGCTGGAACAATCATTGCCATTGAAAAATTATGGAATTGGAATTACATATAAAAATAATTGAAATGTAGATAATAACCCTTCATACATTTTGCATGCTAACAAATGTTTGTTATGATGAAAACATAACAAACTTTGTTGAATGACATTTTATAACATTTTAACTCAAGCACCACAGTTACTGAAAAATGCAAGAATATGCTTTTTAACATTCCGGAAGTGTTTTTTTAGTTCTGAATAAATATTTAAAAACCGAATTTTGATTGCTAAACATTTTCATAATGCAATGTCTTGTAAAACCAATGTTAAATTGTAACATTATGGTTTTCCACTTGGCCAGTTTTATCAGATGACCTCATTGTTTGGGGGGAGGGAGTCTAACTAACATTCAGTGCGAAGAAATATTAGAGGATAAGAAAGTTTCAAGCTGTGTATGTGAAAGGCCAGGCATTGTGTTGTTTGCGGGCTGTTTTAATTTTTACCTCCATATTGCATAATTCATTATTCTTCATGACACTGACCCCAAAGTGGATCGTTGAGCAAGCATCTTTTACAGACAAACCCAGTCTGCTCCATGAGTGTTAAGTAGCCTTGGTGGAGGTGCAAAATGAGTTCAGGGACAGCCCACAATAAATTGAAACCCTCATTCTGTTAGATTTAAAATCGTCAATCTCAGTAGGGTATATCCTATGGCACTGTAATTAACTCTTTGCAATTCTGCGTTATCATATGCATTCATGCAAGTTTACAGCTTTTATTTCTTCCGAGCCGGAAACCGCCCTAGAGTGCTAGGTGTTTTCTGCACTGGGGTGTAGCAAATATGAGGTAAGAAAGTGGCGTTGTTGTTAACTTCTATATGTACACAAAATGCTGACATGGTCGCAAATGAGGCCACTGGGTCAATAGTATATTGGTTCCCGGATAGAACTATTGTGTAGTGTTTATTTGTTTATTTCACTTTCGATGCATATATTTACTTATTCCATTACAATGTAGATAAAACTGAAAGTAAGACCTTCATTTTGATAAAAATGTAATTGAAAGCACTATATCCAACAATTGACACCAAGAATAAAAATTGCAAAGCTCAACGTTTTATATCTTATTCTAAATACAAATATTTATCTACATATCTGTGCAGTTTGATTATCAAATACAAGATTTGTATCTTGCTTATACTGCAGCACACAGAAACACACTGAACATTATTTCCTTATTTAAATTAATGGTATATAGTATATCAAGGCTATTTTTCTGGATCACCAAATGAGAAATTACAAAACTTGGAATCATATGAATATATTAACAGAAACAATGCACTATTTAAACGATATCTGGGACCAATATCAAATGAAATGGCCCATATCTATAGGCAATCACCCCGAACAAGAGTTTATATTCAAATTTGCTGATAATCATCATTATGTTTCTGCATGTATATGCATTGAGTAATCTTTTTTAAATGTTTCAATTAACTGATTGTTTATCTGTTGTACGGTCATGCAGATTGAGATTCAGGAATGAAGGTATTTTACACAAAGCAATTTCATTTGAGATACATTATACTGATATTATTGTGTAGTTTTGCAGGTTTTGCTTGCTTTTAAGCTGTTCTACGGCTTTACCATAGACAAACGGGCGTTTTCCACTCGAGCGGTGTATACCATAAAGCAAGTATAATTGCATGTTCATGTTCAATGCCGAGTGTAGCTTACAATGTATTTGCAGACCCAGGATACAATTTGCTGAAATTACTACACCGTGCAAAAACTTGGTGCTGGCTCGCCCACCAATATGGGAACCACGCTTAAAATTTGCCAAAAACTTTAGCCCCATGCAACAATTGCACATGTACATGTAAATCCTGAAAGGGAATTTCATTCATGATACACTGTTGATGATATACTATATGCTGAGAGAGGAAGTAGAAAAAGTTATTTATGTTTTTAGGGGCTTGAATAACATTTTGTTACACGAAATCCGGTTTAATAAACAATCACAACACTGCATTCATGCATTTACAAATTAAATCGTATATGTACAGTATTTCCCTCGTACGGAAGTTGGCGATTATTCATTTCGTTGATAGTAGGTCTGCCTAATTTCTATTTTCAAGGGTATTGAATATTATCGTTGTTGTTATCAGACGGAATAGTTGTGAATAATAATCATATTAATTTACGGCCGACTGCAATTATTGTTGAAAAAAGTCCTTTGTTTCTGCGTGAGAAAATTTACACTCGCACCAATGAGTTTGATTTCGATGCATATCTGTTATGTGGTCAAAAGCCTTTGAGAAAACTGGCTTATAAAAGTGCAAGTTCAATGCCTCCAAAGTTAGTTTGGAATGGTTTCGCTGTGCATCACTACAATTATTTATTGTCGCCTACACATAAATATTAGCTAGATAGATATTCATACTTGTAAGTTATGTTTGAAAAGTTATTATAAACTGTCTCAACATTTTGTAAATTATTGTGGGAACGTGAAACAAGGTGTAATATCAATACTTTTCCATTTTATCTCTCTTCACAAATAATAGGAATTATAATGCTACTATGAAAAATGAAATAATACCATGTGGGCAACATAGATTTAAAAAACCCCCACCTTTTGCAGATAGGTCATCGTTCCTCAAACCTGTTCCCTGTTCCCTTCAACATTTTAAATGATTTAGCGGTAAAATAAATGAAAATGAATCCCTGTACCTATCATTATGAATCACACACATATTGTGTTTATACTGATATCGCTCTTTCAATATGAGTATACAATAATAAAACCTGTCTATGGTGGAATCGCAAGGGACCGGACAAACTTTCCACCATAGACAGGTTTCAATGTATTTATTATGACTAAACGAATTGCGTGTTTCATGTTTTTTCGTATAATAGTTTTATCGCGCTGTGACGTCATATGACGTCATATTCGGCAGATTGCCTGCTTTTCACATGGTCGGTAACAAACACATATAGTAGTACTTCACAGGTAATCCTGTTATTTAATTTGTCTTATAGTACTCTAGCATGTTTTTTAATTATAATAATCACATTCACAAAATAATGAAATTGTTTGACAGTCAGAATACATGTATATACCTATACTATAAACTTAGAAGTTAGATCCCAGAGATATGTACTGCCCCTTCATTGGTATTTCTTAGGATACGAAGATTACATATGTACCAAACACAGTAAGTATTATGTAACATAACAATTTAAGTTTTGGGCATTATACATGATGGTAAATATTTGAAATGAGTGTTTAATCTCACAACTAGGTTCTTCTGTTTACTTTATAGAGTTTAGATTATGAATTATTTGTCGTTCATCTTGTTTGGCCTAGTATATACATGAAAAACATTGTGGCCGGAGTTGGTGCAAATAACATTCCCATAACTAAAACAAATGGTCTATGACTTATGTATGTTTCAACAGATCGAATAACCCATGAAGTCACATTTGCAGCATTACATGATATAACAATTTAGAGAAAATAGGTAATGTAATATAGTGTTTAAAGCTAGAAAAGCTGACATTTCATCCTATTTAAAATACATATGTATACGGTTTGGCAATAAAGTACGGTGAATTTAGCTGTTTCTTACAGTATACGTATATGAGCTAACATAGCACAAGTTATGTCATGTTGCTTGTTGTAGTTTAATTGGTCATGCACAACTTGTGGTGTAAACTCATGCATATATAGCCTATAAGATGCTGCAAATTCACCATACCTTATATACACTGTGCATATCAGTTCCATGCATTTTAAGATGCTTATAATATAACGCAAGAAGTCAAAATTCAAAACACCAAGCAATGAAGTATTGCATTTCATCTAAAAAACGAAGATTCTCTGCAATGAGTTGCTGGGAGTCAATTTTGCATGGTCGAACACGAAGATTGAAAAGTCTAGTCCAAGAGTCTCGGTCAAGTGCCTCCCATTTGCAATCATGCAAACGGGATTCCACTAATGCTAAAGAAGCTCGGACAGCTGCTAATTGCCCTTGCCTCATGGCCACACTTTCTCTCAATGCTCGGACATTCATCTGGGCTTTGGCCGTTTCCTCGCGACAAACTCGAAAATGATGAAGTCCTTCTTCAATACTTTTCCTCCAATATTCCGGGTCCTATATTAATAAAACAAGTGCTCTAAAATTATTGCATTGGATATGTTAGGGGAGCTTGGTTATACGGTTATACCCATAGGTTATAGGTTGTATTGTTTATTAGTCAGATATTTAATGGACTGATGCTGATAGCAGTTTCACTTTCACGATATTTAGTGAAATGTATTGCAAGAGAATTATATAATTACCTTTTGCAGGATTAAGTTATCAATGATGATGTCATCATCTGTTACTATTTCTCTCTTCTTGGGTAACGGATCTGGTTCATCTTGTTGAGGTAGGGTTGCAATCAAAGTGATGTCTACTACTACATTGCCTGGAAGATCAAGTTCAATGGACGTGCTGCCAACTAAGTCTTTGCCGATGACATCAGTGACCCTAAGTGCCTTTTCAGAGTTATAAGAACGTTTCTTCCATCGCCTTGGTGATGTGATTTTCTTCCACTTGTCGCACAGGGACAACCATTTCCCTCGTTTTTCCCAAGGGCTTGAATTGAATGATGGTTGTTCAAGTCCAGATCCTCCAGCATGTTCAAGAGCACAGTTTGTCATTGCAAAGTGTGATGTTGCTGCAGCAAGAGAGGATGCTGAAATAGCTAGCAGAAATGCGTTTGGAGAGTCTCCAGAATGTTATAAAGGAAGCTCGTTTGTAACGCATTCCGCTGCTGTTGGTACCTGAGTTGCTGACTTTCATGTGGATGTTTGTGGACTTGTTGGGGGGAGGGGGTGAGAAAAAAATGTGGATGTTCACCTGAATGAGGATTCTGTCGTCCGGAACGGCTCTTATTATTCAGGGATCACCGGTAATGGACTATCAGACAGATCTTCCACCAACCCACTTTTTCCAGTTGCAAGCCAATTGGAATTTCTGTTGCTCGATGAAAGTAGATTATACGTTGTTATTACCAAACGTTACCCCTTGCCCCCTCCGGGAATTTTCACATGTTAATATTCCCATCGAGCAACGGAAATTCTTGCATTTTTTCATAATATGCATTTGATAATAAAAAGCTATAAATCTCATTCGGAGTAAGCTTTGTTAAGTTACAGCATTGTTATTATTGATTATCATCTGGTGCAGATGACAATTTGAAACGCTCCATACAGATATAGATTGTGGATCGAAAATGGGAAAAAAATTATGAATGACCCCATAGGATCCCAATACAAGGTTCGCGCAAGTCCTTACAAGTCCATATGGCCCTTACATCCCGATATATGTACTTATAAAATTATTGTCCTGATCATTACAAAACCTTACAATCCCAAATTTAATAACATGTATATGTATTATAGCACTAAAAACAAGAAAAGCAGTCCCTTTGAGGGAGAAGCATAATTAAACTTTTTAAATCACTTTTATGCATTAAGTGCAAACATCAGATACTTTTTAATTCAGTATACAGAAATTGTTTTTTTAATACGTACATATACAGAAATATATCCTGTATGGGAACAAAATGCATGTGTAATCCTGATTTTAATCAACGCTACAACTTTTCTATTTTGCCACATTTTGCAGCAAATTTATTAGTATACATGCAATGAATATATATTGATTATATAATATCAATGTACAACTATGCAAGGTGATATTAGGAGTAAAATGGTGCATTCCGCCTAATTGAGAGGATTTCTTTAGTAAATTGGATAATTCGAAAAAATGCTTATTTCGAAATTTCCGTCAATGAGTTGGTTCAATGAATTAAAATACAATAAGATTTTGCGCACGTCCTTTATGAACGGCCCCTTGCATAGCGCTGACTGCTTGTTTCCATAGTCAACAGATGGCGCCACTTGCAGCAGTTCACCGCAGTTCACTTGAGAGTTGCCCCTCCTGAGCTAAGAGCGATATTATTTTAGTTTACGACGAATATTGATGCAATCGTCTGAAATCAATGTATTTCTAGTTATTAATTAACATTATAAAGGAATAATTAATAATAAGTTGTTGCACAATTGGGGAGCATTTCATTCTGCTACCATAGCTACGAATCACGTTTTAGATTTTCCGCGTAGAAGTTTCCAGATTCGGAAAATGGCTCTCTCGGGTGAGGATCTTTTCGGGTGGGTTCACGTTTATATTATATGTATTCGTAATAACAATACTGTTGAGAATATGTTTATTCTGAATTCTAAGCATATTTCAGGAAAGGGAACGAAGCGTTTGTTGCGGAAAACTACACAAATGCGATTGAAGTAAGCTATAATTTGCATATGAATTCATGTAACTTGGTCTAAAATAATTAAATGTATGCTAATCCAATAGTCTGTTATTAAATGTTTCAGTTCTACACAAAAGCTTTGGACGATGACAGTGAAAATGCCAGCGTTTATATCAACCGTTCTCACGCATTCTTGAAGTTAGAACATTATGAGCGTAAGTAATCAACATAAAAATATTGGCGTACAAAGTTGTGATTGTATATATAATTATCTAATTGCAGAAGCTGTGCAAGACGCTGACAAGGCCATTGCCTTAGGATGCAAAGACGCGAAAGTATATTTGAGAAAAGGGTAATATTTAATAAAAAGCGATTTAATATACTCGTAACTGTTTTAATTCAAATTTATTCTACATTCTTATAATTACATTTTACAATTATTTTGCTAGAATTGCTCTGTTCAGAATGGAAAAGTTCATTGAAGCTAAGGAGACGTTGCTTCAAGTGAAAGACTTTGAAGGTATAGCATTCACCCATTTTTTGGAGGTCTGTGTTGTTTAATGTGCTTGTCAATGACTGAACTTCATTATGTAAATTGTGAATTATTATTATGAATTATCTGTTAATTATGAATCCACCACTATGCTAATATTTAATATATTTGCTATTAATTAATAATCACATGTAAATAGTGTTTTGATACACACACATTAGCAACACAACTCTTGTTTTGACAAATTCTCATCAGATATTCCTTTTGTAATCAGGTAATGCCGCTGAATTATGGATCAGTAAATGTGAAGAAAAGTTGTCACCAAGCACTGCGGTATTTGAAATTTATATATTTGTAATGTTTTTTGCAAGGAATTTATGTGAAATGATATGTATTTTCATGTCACCCTTCAGACAACAGCTGTTCCCAGACATGATTGGTATCAAACGGAATCTCACGTAGTTGTGACAGTTTTGTTTAAAGATAAAAACATCACGGATTTTAATGCTGATATTGGAGAGAGAACGGTATGATCACAGTGTATTAATAAAATTGCATGTTGGCTAGTGACATTCATATAGTATGGCCTTTTTATAGTTGACTGTAGTTGCTCAAGTTGCACCTGGTAAGGAATTCAAGTTGGACTTGTCCCTGGCACATAATATCGTTCCTGAGGAATCTACTAAGAAGATATTTCCTACCAAAGTTTGTAGTTTTCAAGTCACATTATTAACTATTTATATTTGGCACAATGTTTCCAAGGTATACAAGATAAATTGAATTTTTACAATCTTTTCAGATCGAAATTAAGCTGAAGAAACGTGACGGTATTAGATGGAACAGACTTGAGGGCGATTCTAAATTGGATGTTGTCAAACAGTTTACCCCAGGTGATGTCAACAACAAAACGGTGCCTTTTGATTATGATATTGATTAAAACCATGCACTCTAATTAAAGTTAGTGGAAGCCTGGATGCTAGCACAACAGTTCATAAATACCCAACTTCGAGTGTGTACAGAAAAGATTGGGACAAGATTGCTGTCGACTTGAAAAAGGAAGAGGAGCAAGAAAACGTTGAAGGTGAAGCTGCAATGAATCAACTTTTTGAAAAGATCTATGCAGATGGAAGTGATGAGGTGAAACGTGCCATGAACAAATCATTTGTAAGTATACTTACATCGAAATCTTTAAAATGTATGTATGTGTTTTAGAATCGTAATTTGTGTATTACCGTAGAGTGAATCGGGAGGAACAGTTCTGAGCACGAATTGGAATGATGTAGGGGCGAAGAAAATGGATGTGAAACCTCCTGAAGGACTTGAATATCGCAAATGGGACTAGATGATTTGGTTTGCATATGACTTTTATTTATCGTGATTGTTTAAATCGAGTCATGGAACCTGGAATTGTTATTTTTCTTAACCGATCGTTTTATTGAAACCCAAATTGCCAATCATATTAAACACCTTGCCTTGAAGCATGTAGGGAAATACTTACAGGTAGTATGAATTTCTGAAATGCAGTCAAAATGTCGCTTTTGCTAGTTTCCAAGGAAAATGAATGTGGAGAATTTACACTGCTGTTACGGCTAATAGACATCATTCAATGTATGTATAGAGTAGAACCTATACCATGGTTTATAAATTCGAATGTAGTGGATCTAGCTCATCAGTCAAGATTTACAAAGATCAAAGTCCTTTATTTGTGCCATACTAAATCAAAAATCGAAATAATGGACTAACAATACACAAAAAATCGAAATAGTATAATAAAGTTTAGAACCACATATCGACAATGTTTGACCATCAAAGACACTGCTGTTGCAACTACCAGAGCGATGCAAATGTATGTAAACTTGTGAAAAATATGAATGCATTACAATCTCCAATTGCAATTGAGTTTGATGAAACCACATAGGAAAAGGTAAGTGGAAGCTGCATATGGCAGGTTGAGAAGTATACACTTCGTAAGTGATTGGTGCCGAACAACCAGCTTTGTTTTGTCATAATTGTCATACAGTTACATAAGGGACCAGCTAATGGCAGTACACTTACTGCTCAAGAAATGTATCCTAAAAGGATACATATTCCAAACCCACACACGTTTCAAATGTTCACTGCTGATTACAATATAGCCAATCAAAATGACACGTACTATCCAAGCCCATATCATTTTGATAGGCTCTTCTGTTATGGCAGGATGGGATGACTTACCAGACCGTCTCGTGCAGGCTATTGTATATCGTATATGACATTGTGGATGATCCCATTGGTAAATACTAGGCAATTACTGTAAAGTGTTGTTTTAATTGGTTTTTCAGTCAATGGTTGCTTACTGAAATAGGTTAATTCCTCCAAAATTAAATGGATCCCAATTTAAACTGGACACTATTGACCCTTGGTAGTTATGACTGTAACATTTTGAGATTTACCCTTGAGTTGCACAATTATTTCAATATTCGTTTTCCCTGTAAAAGTATTGCATGTTCTTGGTGGTACCTCCTGGTGAACTCTATCCACAAGTTTCCGATTAAGAGTTCTGCAAGTGTCGTGTAGTGGTGCTGCAGCAAAATTACATTTTACCAATGCTGTTGGAGTCGCCAGCCTGTTGGAGTTAGGCAGGGTGATATTCCTGACAATCATGATAAAGTCACGATTATTGAAAATGGTCATGAAGTTCATGATAACCGTGCTGGAAAAGACCAGCACATGATGATTCTAATAACACCAAATGTGATGGTGCATGATGGTTCATGGTGGCCTGTAATTGCCAGCCATCACAAACCACCACATTACCATCTCAGACCACCACAAAACATCAAGGACCGTCACAAATCACATTTGGTCCCTTACAGAAATTTTTATTCGCTGCTGCAGGTATATGCAAGTGGAACCAATACACACTTGCGACATGTCTGCTGCAAACCTGCAATATGCCTGATGCATACTTTAAGAATGTGACGCTGCAGTAAGCCTGCAGCAAACTTATTTTGCAGCCAATATGTGCATCTTATGTGGAATTGGCAGCCTGCAGACTTCCTACGTACTGATGCAGCTTTGCCACATACTTTAAAGTATACAGCAGGCACATTGCAGGTTTGCAGCAAACATGTCTCAAGTGCGTGTTGGTTCCACATGCATACCTGTTGCAGAATTGATGCAGCACTGCGAGAGAAGAAAATTTCCGTGGGGGGGGGGAGTGATATTTCTGGTAAGTCCGAGCACCATTTCTGTAGGGCATAGCTAGAGTCCACTAGAGCCCTTGGCTACAGCTTGGCTATACCTCGTATTCCTCACATAAAAACCTAAAAGGCACTTTAACAATTTGACCTATTTCACCGAAGCTCCGCCCATGCTGAAAGCTGCAAAATGGCGGTTGTCGGTAGGATAGCTAAACATGTG
>JAQFZQ010001074.1:0-22691 GCA_034696005.1 Glomeris marginata
ACTTTTGCCCAAATTCTAACACAGGGCGATACGGCAGCTGCACCACCTAACCACACACTACTCTTCCACCCTGGTCTAGGAGATCACAAATAAAAAGGCAACCCATTTCTCAAAATGGCAGCAAATGTCCCAAGATGCTCAACTTGTGCGATAAAATGTATAATAGAAAGCAGGAACGCAATTCATCTTATTTACATTCAACTAAGATGAATACCCCATATTTTGCATAAAATGTTACAAATACTAACATTGTTTCTTAGTTTTAAAATATGGCGATCTCAAATCAGTTTCTCTTGTCAATTTCTTGCCATTGTTAACTAAACAATTTCAAAAGTTGGTAAATATAAGCATTATCCAAAAAATAATAATCACTTTATAACTTTATTTTCCTATACAGTCGAAATTTTGTGAAATATTAACCAATATATTGAGTCTCCTCCATCACGTGACTGTAGAAAGCCAAAGCTATAATTTAGTATTGCAGAAGTAACAAAACTAAATCTATTATTCATTTCAAAAGAAGTTTCTACACAACAAATATTCCCATTATGTTCAATGTTCGACATATTATTTTTATAACAAAAATACATGAAAAATTGTATCCAATAACTTCTAGCAAGGTAATTAACTCTTTGACACATATTTAACCAATTTATTTATAACATTATGCTTATACAAATCATAATTTATTCATCAGTTTTGAAATTAAGGAAACAAATTTGTTGAATGTACAGTCGGTTTTATCTCAAATTTTGGAAGATAATTAAATATTCGGATGTTTGTATCAATGAGTTCGTATACTGAATACTGTTTCCATTTTATAATAAACATATACATATTTCTTAAATTTTTGTTGCCTAAAATATATTATTTCTGAAATAAATATGTAAATTATCAAAATGACAGATACACATGCACACCTTTCAATTATAATATTAAATTCACGGTTTAGACTCGGAATTTCTATATAATGAACTGGTATTTCTGATTTGTTTGTACACAAATTCACCTATTACGTCACGTTAGGGCCTAATTATATAGCCGTAATATAAAATAAATTCATGAAAGAAAATCTGTAAATAGAAGTTCCCTCACTTGTGAATGTAACAGATTAATAATTTAATGAGCTTTATTTGAAATAAAATTCCATTAAACTTTCAAGAGCAACCTGCTGTAAGCCTATATGTAATATAGCAATCGAATGGTTTGGTCATCGCGTAGACACGATCAATTTCCGCGTCAATTTCACAAGAATGGAAATATTACCCAGACTTAAAATTGAACCGATAGAACGTTAATAATTATTATTTTTGAGAGAAACGGCTTTAAACTCACCACTACGGATACACGTTCCGTAAAACTTGCACATATTCCCGGCACGAAACGACAGAAACCGATGAACGAAATTGAGCGATGCAACCAACAGCTGCCTTGAAATAAAAATACACCCAGAAACACGCCTACGACCGCCTACGAGGAGGCGCGTGAACTCGTCAACGGCGCTTCAGCTAGTAGTGTTGTGACCTGGAATCGCAATGCTTATACCGATTTATATTTAAACCTTTTATTACAACGGCGAAAAAACAAAGGAAAAGAACCATGGGGAGCATATAAATCTTATGTGCACAGAATATTTTTTAAAACTATAGTATGCAATTCAAACAGCAACGTCAAATTTAGCAGGTTAATTTACATGTACAAATCTGGCCAAAAGTATTGTCGCATTTTGCTATCCTGTAGCACACGATTAGGCGACAATACTTTTGGTCACAATTGTATACATCATTTTTCTATTATTTTTACTTGTTGATATATTAAACAGGAAAGCACAAAAACCACAGTTAAAACAACACTTTTTCAAATGTCACAGGTTTGTAACACAAATATAGCTAAAAAAAAAGATTTATGAAATTTAATCTTGATTTAATTCAATATCAAATGTTGTTTAATTATTGCCAAATTTAAGAAGTGTCTTTGTTTCGAAAATGGGTTGGCCATAGCATCGTGCGTAGGTCCGCGTATTAGTAAGTTGTGCAGTTGTAAGTCGAGGACTCCCTATACAATTTTACAAAAAACAAATTAATATAATAATGGCCTAAAATGTAATCCTACACACAACTTACATACCCAAATCATAAACATCACTACAAACGATGCCTTGCACATGCCGTCTGTCATAATTTATATGCTTTACACCTGAAATACAACATAAAACAAATAAAGATTATACTAATATTATGGAGCTATATACGAAAAGTGTTCCCATTTTTAATTTGCATTATATTAAAGCACATCTGACAGGGCGGGAAAATTGGACTATGACCAACCCTGCCCCTTGCCCTGTCATTGCGTAAATTTGTACTGCCCGCCAATTAGTCTATCCATGATTCGCTAGAATTCTAGCAAAAGACGTTAAACGGGTTTCGAGGCACTGACCATAGTCCAATTCTATACCCCCCTGTCAGATGTGCTTTAAGTTTGAATTAAAAACTGACGGACATTTGGGAAGCTAGCTTCCCTACATATATCAATTCAAATTTCATAAAATTACCCTTATTTTGAACAGTTTTCCCATCTTGCAGCAGCTGTACTTCATTATTTACTTCTGTAACATCTGGTACATCTGTGACAATTATGTAATTAATATGATCAATATGATATACACTGCACATTGTAATTAATGAAATTGCTATATACACATACCAACATACTTGTCAGCTACAAACCCACAAGACGGTACACTTGCTCGTAACCTTTTGAATAATTTCTGTTTTTCCTTTTCTGATACATTTTTGTTGATTCTTGGGTCGTACAGATTGGGTAAGCATCGTTTGGTACGTTGCTTACAAAATGTCCCCTATAATATAAAACAGAATCACATAATGATTAATGATATTACATTCTGAATATTACAATGATCGTTTGAACATAATTAAATTTCACTTGCGTCCGTTTTCGGTTTCTGCAAACCTAGATCTGCCAATTTCTTGCCGCTTGTGGATTTTTCTGGATTGACTAGAGAATGGCAACCACTTTGTTATTGTGAAATGGCAAAATAACTCAGTATACGTATATATTTATTACAATTAACAGTATTGAAAGTTAAATTACCCGACTGTACCTCTGCAGATGTCACCTCCATTTCCTTTTAACAAAAAGATCGTAGCCTCGTAGCAGTCTCATCGGTTGCAGTTTCCGCCCCGTAGCCTCAAAACATGTACGAACCAACCGGAGCGCATGACGTCACTGGTTACGCGCATTGTGCATTGCTTATGCTATTCACGGCTTTTCCCTGCCTTTTTCGTCGTCTCCCATGTTGTCTAGTCGTTAGGATACCTGGCTCTCACCCAGGAGGCCCGGGTTCGATTCCCAGCATGGGAAATAAGTTTTTCTTTTTTTGCTTTGATATAGTACATACGAATCTATACCAAGCAAGAATATAAGACAATTTTTTTTTCCTCACATGGTTGGTCTCATGGTCAAAAGGTACAATCCATGATCAGGGGTAGCATTAAAACTAACAAAGTACTACTGCAATAATTCCTCCATTTACCACCAATTTCAAATTAATGCATTCAACCATGAATTCATGATAAATATTTAATTAGTTTCTTTACGTTAGATCCTGAAATGTATTACTATAACACAATCGTAACACATGTTCTTAAATGGAAATTCGTTTCAGAAATCAAATACGTAGTTCTTCTGAATTGCACAATGAGAATAGCTTGCTGGTGCATTTGTAATAAATAAACTTTCATCATCTTTGGATGTGATAGAGCTGATCTTTAACATTTCCAATTGCCTCAGCGCTGTTGTAAACAATATGGCCATGAATAAATATTCATATTAGAGTACAAGAACAGCTGACCTTTTTTGAATTGCTTCCTGTCTGTCAATAATTGAAATGATAATAAGCAGTTAATATGGTAATACCACTCTTGGTAATACGTTATACATAATTCCGGCAACAATTTAATTGATTTTATAGGAACTAATTTACTTACTGATAATGCAGATGTGTAAGGATCAGTGACATTTTCTTCAAATTCTGCAATACAAATTTGCAATTGTTTAATATTTACAAAGAGAATTTAATTCCTAATAGTAGTAAATTTCCATATTAAATATTATTTCAATTCAACACATAAACTGTTCATGTTAATTTAAAACTGAATGTACAAGAATAATTTTTTAAGTGATTTCATTTCATATAAAATGTCAAAAATGTACAACTTATATGGATATACATTACCACTTCTGAATTGTCAATGGCGTATTCTTGTAGAGCAAAGTTGCGAGCAGTGTGCATCAATGCCTGCAATGAGAATATTTGAATATCATAAAGACTAAATGGTATAAAGTATATGATGTATACAATTGTGGCCAAAAGTATTGTCGCATTTGGCTATCCTGCACCACACAATAAGCGACAATACTTTTGGCCACAATTGTACTACATGTATGAATGAGATACATTTCAACATCACCTCGTTGCTTTTTGAGCCACGTAGTATTTGCCTGCAGATGGAACCTGCTCCATTCACGTTCACTTGAATCCTTTCAGCTAAACGCAATTTAGATTCGATGAACAAATTACGGGCGCTTGCACCAGAAACACTGGTTGCCATTTTATAGCGGATGCCACTAGAGTGTTCAGACGAAGGTTTTACCCAAGCCGAAGCGCCGTTGATCTTTTGATGACGTCAACGATTGCGCGCCAACGTTTCAAATATTTTGCGACATATGCGCATCTAGCGACGATATAGCATTTATTTCCACCTTGTCCATGGAATATCCGTTTTTAGTCCTTGAAATGCCCTACTGTATAAATAGTTTGGTGTGTGGGTGATGATGAAATAACTACTTGTGACGTCAGCACACACCATGCAGAAGAGAGTTTTGTGCCAAATGATTTTATGACTGCATGCAATACAAGATGTTAAAATTGGAACACTTTCTGCAATTGTTTACAAACTTGAACCCTTTTTATGCACTATTCATCTACTTGTACATGTAACGATTGAAGCTCAAGTGGATTTGATTAAATTCAGTCAGCTTTGCTGCCATTTTCCTTATCCTTTCAAATGGGATTCCCAAACTTTCTTTGTTCCTGTAATAAGAATATATTTATCGCGTTCCCTCTTCCTTATTAACACAATCATTTCCTGTCCCATTTAGCAACATTGAGGAAATGTGATCACACATATATGTGGATTTGTAGCAAACTTGGAGTAGTCACTGTATGTATACTTTTTATTGGCTACTATGGGATGGATACTAATCAAAATGGCGCCCAAATTTCAGTTGACACACTATAAAGGAAAAGCATAATGCACTTGAAGTAATCCCTATTTATACTAAAAGTACAATACAAAATTTTCAGAACGATCTGCATAATGCATATTTATACAGTTGAGTCGTTTTTCGAGGCTGTACTTCAATTATGATTCTGCATGCACGTGGCTTTAAAAATTGAGTTAAATTTGCTCAAGTTTAATGAGTGTATTGTGTGGCCATCCTTGATAAGCCAAGGACAATTTGATTTGATTTGCCTCGATTTTATCAAGGCCGCAATTTATTGACTATGAAACTGTCATTACATGGATAGACTCAATCGGTCATTATGTGCATGGCTACAATCGTTTGTATCCTGTTGACTTAGCACTAAAATCTAGATCTGAATAAGTTCCTTCTGTGTGGCTGATTAATAAAGATCAATATTCTTCATTGTCAAAAATATTTCCAATGAACCAGCCTATGTACTATAATAATATATATTACTGTAGATTTACAATAATTATAAGTACAAATGTAATTATAAGAGATATACAAAAAAGGCTATCAGCCTGATAAAGTGGTGTTGAGGGACTTTGATTTTCTGTGGACATTAATGAATGGTAGCTTCCTATGTTTTTATCTTAATTGCATTTGAAGGTACCTTCAAGGTTACCCTGTCAGCACTCAGCAGCCTGTTTATCTACATGGAGTGTGTAATAGCTATTTATTGATATGGCTTTTAACCTTGATGAACATTGAATTCGTTAAATGCCAAATTTAACTTTTATATTCTACAGAAACGGGTGTCAATTAATTTAAGATTTGCATTAATAATACTTCCACATATTCGACTTCTCTATTAACCTCTATGTATTAATGTTTTGTTATGATGTAATAATGAAATTAAATGTTTTATCTGGTTAAATGTTTTAACAGATAATCTGCCCATACTACAAATGAGAACATATTTCTCAAGGTCAATGTTTTGCTGCTATATTTTGTGATAACTTTGCTAAGTTACTTGCACCAGTTATCACTGGTACTAATATAAAATAAATCAATATTACCAAGGTAGTATTACATATGGTAAATGAAGCAGTATTACAAAATATAGAGGTTCAATTAACGAAATTTGGCAAAAGTAAATCATATAGCGATGTTGTCATTAAAACTAGGTCAGTTACTAAATTATTATCGTCACGATACTATATAGAAGCATTCGTTTCAGTTGGCACTTGGCAGTGGGAAGATCTTGTGAAATGCTGCATATCATACATATTTATTTACTACTACTGCTTGCATAATAAGTCTCACCACTGAATCCGTCCTTCAAATCAAGGTCAGATACGTACCATATCTCACTCCTACTTGATCTCACTGCGTACGAAGAAGGTGTAGGCCTATATTTTCCAAGATAAAACGCCTTATTTTAAACAGAAAAACCGATACAAGGCTGAAAATAGGAACTTCTATCAAATTACTTACCCATGAGAACGTGTAAAAACAACACACTGCTACTGTTCAGGAACTGAAGCTGCTGAAAGGAAGTTTGGATGAATTTTAGGGGACGTCCATTAATCACACTGGAAAACAGTGACCCACTTACTTATCACTGAACACACATATGAGCACTAGGTTCTTAGAATATTACAATAAAGTCCATATACACTCTCTTTGCAGGCAAACACGAGCTGATGTGTGGGAGAAAACCGAGCAAAAAGACTGGACAGAATTAAACTAATTATTTTTCATTTTATTACTTTCAAGTAAATAAGCGTGACGTCATTCGTTCTTCTCAGAATAGTGCGATAAAACCTTGGATGAAACCAAAAGTATAGATGAAACCGAGGATTTGTTGCCGGATGGTGAAGATTTTAGCAAACTTATTAGACCTGCGCTGGAAAAACCGAACTAAACAGTCAAAAAACAATTTCTGCTTCACGAAATGTTTATTTCTTGATCGTGTGACAAGATAGATAAGAGAAAAAGATGGACAGGTTTGCGATAGAAGGGAAAAATAACAGTAATCGACAACATCACGAGAAAAAACAGTGAGCGTTTTGCGGCGAAGGAACCGACCTGTCGGTGCATCACCTCTGTTGGTCGCGGTGGGTGAAAAAATCTCGTGTCCGACATCGAGGTTTGTTGCAATTTAAAACAAATAAATTATTGTCATTATATAAAAAAAACGTGTCAAAATTACAAAATTAACATTTCGCCACATGCCCTTTTGCCATTTTCCATCTACCCACCACATCCCGAATAATTACGCGTGTTGCGAGCCTCTGCTTCATATTTCCCCCTAAAAGACACCAACTCTCACACTGACCGTAACCATTGTATCCCTGTGTAATATTTCCCAACACAAAACTTTTTTCCAACTGTCAAGTTACCAAAAAGATCCATTCCCTATTGCTGGTTCGCTGCAACCGAACACGGGAAGAAAAAGTGAACGGAAACTAATAATGTAGACAAAATTTTTCAGGAAGAGTTCGTTCTTCGTCGCTCAGCCCACAAAATACTATTGTACTCCATGTAGGTAAGGATACTGTACTCCGCAACATCATATAAATCGCTATCTCTCAGAGCTCTCGGTTTTTCTTTAAAGACGATGACACAGATCGGTGTAACGCGACATCCAAATAATATTATGATAATGACAATAATAATAGAATAATAATAATTACTATCGTAGCAACAAGCATCAAGCATTCGAATAATAACGTATGTACAAGGTGATGAAACACGCAAACACACACACGCACACTACGCACGCATACACGGAAACGTCTGCGTCGAATCAAAATTTCTGTCCGAAAAACAAATGTGTGTCCTTTCTATCCTCCAGTGACACAAACACACATATACACAGACACCACATTTTGTACTGTGTCTCATTTTAGGCGTGTTCGCAAACACTGCATTTGCCCTTATCGATTGCAAAATTCGTTCAGGATCACGCGTTCGGCAACGAGCCAAACCGCACAGCACTGTCCCGTCCGCAGCAGCAGCAACAAAACTGTGCCATTTTTCCTCATTTTGTTTCCAGTTCTCATCTTTGTGATGGACACGCAACAGTTCAGTTGATGACGTACGATTCAATCTTGACCGTCTTCAGCGGTGCGTGCATGGCAGCTGCGAGCAGCGAAGTGGTGACCGGTGTCGGGGTCCTCGGAGTCGGAGACATGGACATGGACACCGGCGACGGTGATGGCGACCCACCGGCCTTCTTAGACAAGTTCAGCGGTTGGTAGTTGTCCAAGTGGACAGCAGCTACCGCAGCCGGTGTATGCGGAGACCTGGGGGATGGTGACGAAGATGATGACGACGTGGATAGCGAAGGTGATGAGGCCAGAGGAGCTTGAAGCCGCGCACTCAACACCGATGTCGGTGCAGCTATGGAGACTAGAGACGGTGACGGTGGCGAAGATGGCGATGAGGAGAAATACTGCCTCTGTAGTTGTTGTTGCTGCTGCTGCTGCTGCTGATGATGATGGTGGTGTTGTTGTTGTTGTTGTTGTTGTTGTTGTTGGGGATGGTGATGATGGCTATTAGGCGAATGCGAATGCGGAGAAACAGGAGAAGCCACCATGTACGGGGACCTCAGATGGACGGTAGGAGGAGGAGGTCCATTGCCCCACTGCTGCCTCTGCTGCTGCAACGCCGAAGTAGGATAACACCCATTTGGTACGTAGAACCCATTGGGAGCTTTGGGACAGGCCCCCACCGCAAGCGGGAGCCCGTGGAACTGGCCAGCAGGAGGGGTAGAAGAGGAGGAGGATGAGGATGTGGATGAAGAGGAGGATGAGGAGGAGGAAGAGGAACTCGAAGCTGAGCCTTCAGCCCTCATGATGATATTGTGGATGATGTCCGTTCGTTTTAACTGCTGCTCGCTCATTCTCGGTCCTTGTTCCAGGCTTCGCACCAAGGTACTGTGGGTGCTCGCCAGGGAGATGGACATGGCCGGCGAGCAAGGTGATGCCGACGGTGACGGTGGACATGGGCATGGTAAGGATGGGCACCCTTCGGGACTGGTGGGCGTGGAGTCGGCCGAGTCCTTGCGCAGAGCTCGGAACTTCTTGTGAGGCTTGTACGCCTCGTCCATGAGCAGCGAGGTGTTGATGAGCGGGGGCGCTTGCAGTGCCCTCTTCAGCACCGGCATGTCTTCGATGGGCTCGTGCCTCTCGGAGGACGACTCGCAATCGGAGGCCACATCCTTCACCTTGTCATCGAGCGAGGACCGCGGGCTGCTGCAGATGGACGTACTTCGACTGTGCGAGCCGCTACTCGAGCCGGACCCGCTGAGATCTTTGCCACTTTCTATGCCGGAATCTGTAGGAGAGTCCAGCTTGCGAAGTTTGAAAGGGCACTTGCCGACATCCATGGCGGACCCTTCGTCCCCCGAACTGGCTTCTCCTTCCCTTCTTCTCCTCCCCTGCATCTGCTGTTGCATCTGAATCTGCATCTGCTGGTGATTCCTCATATGACCGTTGTTGTGAACGTGATTGTGATTGTACTGCTGCTGCTGCTGGCATTCTGACATTGTCCGGTGGTGATTGACTTCGGCCGGCGATCCTCCGGACTTGCGGTCATCGTCCACCGCCACGAACCCGGCCATTGAGTCCCACTTGGCGTTGGCTTCGTTGACGGAGTCGTTGAAGCCGTTGTTACCACCGGTTGCCCCGTTTACTTCGGATCCCCAGAAGTGGTGTCCGTTGTGACTCGGCGGGTAACAACTCGGTATCATCGCCGTGTGGGCATCGACCGCCGGTCCACCGCACCTTGGTTCCATCTTGAAAGCCAGAAGCTTCTCCGAATGAAGGGTGTTCAAAGTTCTCAGGTCTGGTATTTTCTTCATCAGCTCTTGGAACATTGCCGGGTTATCTGGTCTACTTTGCTGCACTGTGCTCTGCAAGGCCTGCAGCAGCTTCGACTGGATTTTATCCACCAGCTCCGTGTTCCTCAAGCCTGGTCTATCTGTTGGTTACACAATACAGAAACCGTTTTCACACACTGTTCGTTGTATACCACCACCAGATGAACAAATCCACTTTCACGACTGAGTGAGAGAGAAACAGAGAGGAAAAAAGCAAACACTTTCTACTTACTCGCCAGATCGGTTCTATAGCCCCGCCCATATTATTACGAGCACCAATGGTGGGCGGGGGGAGGTGGTGGGGGACATTCAACCTAGCGGCTTTGGTTTTTGGGTCATGGCCTCGTGACGTCATTACAGTTTCCGCCCCCATTTTTTTTATATCTATCTCCCTCTCACTCACTCGTAACAAGCCCTCGACATAAAAGTGAGAAACAAAAGATTGTCTTTTGGCTCTTCTATTTTTTTTTTACCTGATGCAATGACGACTACGGCGCAGAAGAGTCCAAGCTCGGTGTCCAGCAAACCGAGCACATTGAGCCTCTCGGCAAAATCGAACATGGAATCCATTAGGAATCTGGCATTACTGGTGTGATGAAGAGCTTCCCTGCGTAGTAGTTGTCCATTCAAACACACCATGGTGTTGGTGCGAGAATCGAACATGCAAGCAAGTCGAACAAGAAGCACCTCGAATACCCCAGCCTACATAAAAAAGAAAAACAATCAATAAATCAATCAATCCCATCACTCACACACATAACACAACCTACAAAACAGATGTGTACATACCTTGAGCAGAGTGACTTGGTCATCTTGAGGCAGAAGACTGAATCCAGGGATCCTTTTGGCAAACTCGACAACACCTCGGATGGCGGGAGAAAACCTTTCGGAAAAGTCCTCCAGAATCCTCTGATTGCCATTTTGTAACGGTTGTGGATGAGGGTTCAATGGGCACGCCTGCAATGGGAGACAAACAATAGAAATAAATTACATCTCAAATGTAAAAAACAACTTATTTTTTGTATATAAAAACAACGTCTCCATTTCCAAGGTCGACAGGCTAGGCAAGTAAAGGAAAAAAATGCGACAAACATAGGGGGTAGCATACAATATGGCGGCCAGCAGGGCAAGGGAGGAATGAAAAGAGAAAAGAAAAGAAGGGGTCAAGGTTGGTTTCGGGGGTAATTGTCCTCGTCTAGCCAGCAACCCACAAGGGTGTAATAAAACCCGCTTATTCTTTTTTTTTGTCTCTTTTTCACCCTCGGTAACCAGCAGGACACGCAAGTAAAATTTTCCTTTTTATTCTCACTACGCAGTAACTTTCGCCAGTGAAAAATTATACAGTTTAGGCCTAATGTAGAGTAGAACACGGATGGCGAACGGATGAGATGGAGGGGAAAAGTATGCCATCAAAGATGACGAGGCCATCTAATGGCAAGGTCACACACGTGCGCATCCTCTGTTGTAACGTGTAAATTTCCTCAGCTTTTTTTCCCCATCCCACTCTTGCGAAACAAGATCAGAGTTGCGACGAGAAAATATCAAAACATCCGGAGTCACGTGACTCGCCAAAAAACCTCGCTCGCTCCTGTGTACATTTATTTGCCGAGGCGGGAGCAGCAAGGCGATTGGCCCTGACCCAAAAATCGACGTTCCACCGCCAACCATGTTCGTTTTTAACTGCCAGGGCCTTGACGTTCATTACGACATTTATTATAGCCTCCCATTGTTCCCCGCAGTCGTCATCTCAAAAATAAACGTCGCAATCCACGGGGGTAAAAAAAAAAAATGTTTCTCACTTCCGATACCAGATGGCGGGCGAATCGATATTATAATTTGGAATGCGCGTTCGTAATCTTTACGTCGTCATCCGGGTACTTCTATTGAAACACGGATCGAACGCACCGATATATCGATGTACTCGCCCTTGTTTTTCTCGCTTTTTCTCACGATCGTTGCGACTTTTAATGCACACCAAGGTCAATCGGGTCGACCTTATCCCGATCGTTGCCATAACAAAGATATGCTGTTGACATTTTTCTCCCAACGAGCAAAACCATGGCGGAAAAAAAAAACCAAACGACTTTGAAACCGATAAAGGGGTGCCTGAAAACATGGCGTACTTTCTTGTCCAGAATTTCCTATTCGTTGCCCGACTTGTTTACAAACATGCTAAGTGACAATGATGACGCAACGCTCTCGGCTTCTCGCAACAAAACGAAACCGAAGACGAAAAGTTAAATTTGCTTCCGGGAATCGAATCTCACGCACGGCTGTTACGTCACAGATGACGCCTGCGTGCGCATCCGCTATTGGTCGCGTGGCGAAGCACCCCCCAAGCCCCGCCCCACCCATCTCGGATAAATCGGTCTCAACTTTTTGGCGAAAAATGCTCAAGTTCGGCCTTCAAATTATCACGTACAAGTTTTTCAGGATAATCGGGCGAGTCTCCAAGACGTCATTGTGACGTCACTCGTACTACAATTATTTTTTTTTATTAACGAGTGGAATAATTCCAGGCTTGGCTTTCAAATTTATTTTGATCCATTTTTAATCTCTCTATCGACACGCCCCACTAATTTTGATACTCGTTTGATACGAATCCATCGATAGTGACGTCACTGAAATCGTTACCGCATTTTGAAAACAGAGGTGAAAATAAACTATAGTAATGGGCAATACCCGTTTGATAAGAGAAAAAAATATCCCGTCGCGATTTTCCCCCTCGCCATTTTCAATTTTCCTCATATTGTTCGTCTGTTTTTGTGCTACGAATCCACTTTCCTTTTACTCTATGTATGCGAAAATGACTGCGCAGTTTCTTTTTCACTTGAAACTACTTTTTCCTCATTTCTAGGTCAAGTGACAATCATACGCAGCTACTTTTCCCCCAACAAATTGACAAATGCGCAATTTCGAATGTGAAAAAAATTTCGACTTACCAGTTGAGGTGGGCATTGAGTGTAGACGGGTTCATCTCTGGCCCTTTGCAGAATGGCGCCAATCTTGTCACGGGTGTAATCGCAAGTTTCATCGTGAGCGCGGACAACAGTAGCCACCAATCTGGATTCATCTTCGAGTTCCGCGGCCAGGGCCTTCTCTTGGGACCGGGCGTTCACGCTCTGCATTGCCGCCAGAATCTTCGCCTTTTCCCGCTTGGGCACTCGCCCGAAGCGAACGGCTGTATACGACAAAAAAGAAAACAAACCCAAATCAAAAATCGATCACCAATATAGTCGGATGTTAAAAAAGCAGGAAGATGAAACGTACGCGGAGCAAACTTATCCAGCTTGAACGATCACACGTAAACGACTAAATTGAAATGACGACGCGTAGCCGCCAGCTAACTTGCCCTTGAACTTCTCCCTTGGTAAACGGCGACCTTCGAACGCCAGCGCCGCCTACCGGCCTATCGCCCAACTACACTACGCCTGTTTCCTCTCGCCGCTCGCTCTACTACGAAACGGGTCCAAGGTCGAGAGTGATTACATCGATTGACTTTGTATACTTGGTAGGAAAAATAATAAATAGTTAAAGGGAGGTGGAGAAAAGTCGACTTCCGCGTCATCGAAGAAGGGACGCGTTGGCGATTGACCAATGGCGATCGTCGTCAGCCTCGACCTTCAACCGCAAACCCCGCCCACTCGCTAGTCTCCAAGCCGGTAATGGCGCATCGCGTGTTGCACTCGCTGCTCCCATTTCGATCTCAATAATATTGTTCATTTTGGCCACCATTACTTTAGGTCAAGAAATATAATACTTTTGTTTCCCGTAATCCGACCTCTTCTTTTTTGACTTCCTATTTGGCCCATATTGAACAGGCAAATAGCACCGTGCAATAAAGTTGCTCATCATTTTCCCATATGCAATACATCGGTGCTGAGTCGCATTACAATATTGCTGTTACGCATTTCACGTGCAATATTATTGCGTTTCAGACATTTAAGTACTTTCCTTTCGATTATTTCATATTAAAAATGCAACCGGGGCCATTCAGTAATGATAAAATATGAAACACCCACATTTTATTTTAATTTGATTGGTTACCGTGGCAACGTATGCAACTGCGTAGATAAAACTAGGGAAATACTGAAATGTCACGCAAATATATTATTTACTTCATTTGCATAACAGGGGAAAACACATTGGTTTTCAATTTTTTAATTCCAGCGTGTACCTGATATTTCTAATATGCATTTTTTAACAAATTGTAAAATGAAGCGCAGTCATTCCTTGCAAAATATCAAAATGTTTTTATTTCTTTAATAAAATTATAACATTCTTCATAATTTCTTGTTTTATTTGCTTTTGCCAACTGGAAAAACCCTATTCACATAAAATTCCCAAGTTTCCTGTTTGTTCTCCACGCATGATCGATTCGAAAAGGGTGAAAATCAATTTTTTCACGCTGTTTATTTGCGTTCCGTAGCATTTATGAAATGTTGGAAAAGGGGGCGTGGCTACGGCGAAATCGACTGAACAACAAGTGACGCCATTTTTCGCGCATTAACGTAACTCGTCCTTGCATCCAATGTCAATGCTGCACCACATTTACCAAAACAGCACAATATTATCAACACACACAAGGTCGCCCTGGCAACCGGCCTTTCCCCATTGTCAACACGTGCCACACCCGACCATCCGAACGCCGTTCTCGCTCTTCCGAACGCTATCGGAAACTATCCATCTAAAATCCAACCCGCTCGTGCATCGCCATTTTCGTCCGTCCTTGGCATCGATTACCCATCTCTACATTCACCTTGACCTTCACCGAATACTGGATGGACACGGTACCCGGAAATAACCATTGCAGCAAGGCCATATACCGAGAGAGAGAGAAAGAGAAGTCAGAGTTCGAGGCCAGGTTGCCAGATCCATCCGCCAGGCGGCGCATCAGTATATCGATGGCGCGTGCCAACAAGCGTCACGTGACGTACGTGCTTCGATTCCAAGGACTTGAGTTTCCACGAAATCGGACCCCGCACTTGGCTCTGACAACAAAATGCGATCCCCGCATCCCACACCCGCGACACACGCATTTCTTGCAATCAAGACGGAGTAGCATTGACGAGATCGCCATCTGGCGGAGAAGCGGCGAAGCGAGTCGTGTGCGTTGCGGGGAAGCCGCAACCAACAGAAAGGGGTCGCTTATGGCGCATAAATCGAAATTTGCAGCTTACCGTCTCTGGACATTCCGACTGCGATGCATTTCTTCAATCTGCAATATTGGCAACGGTTGCGATTCACTCGCAGGATGGAACATTGTTGGTTTTTGGTGCAAGGCCTGTACTGGATTTTCTGCTGAATGCTTCGGCGGAAAAAACCCTGTTCAAATAAATAAAAAAATTGCATTTATAAATGAGTACACTTTTTTACATGATTGCACATTTTTTACAATTGTATCACAGCCTCAAAAAACGATTCAACTGTTACATTGTGTATTAATTATATATTTATTTTATTTTTCTCAGAAGATAGAGCCAAATTTGAAGTTGTATAGTTCTTCGAGGCTGCATGTCAGTTTTATGTAGTTTAAATACGTATCAATATTAAATCCAGCCTGGAAAAACGATTAAACTAGTAAGTTGCATTATTATGTATTTACTGAGTGTTATTTTTTAATTTTTTTAATCAGAAAAGTCAAAAAATAGTTAGGCCTATATATGTTTTTTTTTTAGGCTGCGCTTCAACTATTAAATATAATAGTTGCAAGGAAATAATATTTTGCACCATTGGAAATAATTCTTTAACCAGCAAGCTGTATTTTTCAATTCCTATTTTTGTCAATTTCTAACAATAAATCCCCGATTTCCGATGGTTCAATAACTGTATAACCCAAATTTGCCCGACCGAATTAACATTTATTGAGTTCGAAGACGTCGAGGAAACAGGTGTACCCAATCTCGATTAGCCTTTGAAACGAAAATTTCCTTATGCTAGAAACCAAAATGAAAAGAAAACGCGTTGAAAAATGGCACAGAGCTGGGAGAGAGAGAAAAAAAGGAGAAACATGGCCGACCGCGTTTCGTTTTCGTTTCGCGTCGTCACGAACAGAAGAATATGGAAAGCGAAAGCGGTCAAAAGATGGCTGCGCACCTGGTGCAAGTTGCACGCGACTGGGTCAGTGTCCGGTCGTTGACCCAAAAGGGGGAGGGAGTAGCGATGGGGGTGGGCATATTTAGAGGAGGGCCAACGAACCTAGCCGAGGAGGCGGGGCCCGTCACCTACATCCCAGTCGCCAACGGATACCGATAGGCGGAGCTCGCGTTCTCCAATCGCACACCTCCATAGTACACACAATGTGTAATCGGAGCGCGAAAAATGATGTTTTCAAACCGACCGACAGCTATTGGACACATGTAACACGAACAATGCTATTAATAGAATTTTGTGGCTTAAATGGAACAATGTTTTTATAGGCCTTTTTTTCTCCAAAAAAATATAACAATGTTATCAATATTTTTAATTACAAAAGACTCCATTAAAATTATATAGAATACATGGCTCTACTGAGTAAAAGCGAGTTACATTTTATACATTGTACTATACTGTACATAATGCTATAAAAACATTAGTTCCAATTTCCTTTAAATTAATAATTTTATTATATAGTTTATTACAGTCAATGTCCAAGTCCCATTTTGCTAGTAGTAAATATCCAATAACTGTGCTTTATTCCTACATTTTTTATTTTAAATTTCAGATGTCCCATATGGGTCCTATTTTCTTTGTAAGTATTAATATAAAGAACATGCATAATAGGTGATAAAAGGGTAATTAATTAGTAAGTATAGCTTCAGTGAAACTTTATCCGTTTCTGGCATCTAAATTTACCATTGGGTTCAATGAAAGTCTGGTCTTAAATGAGAAAAGTAAAAATAGGTACCTAAATGGCCATAAAGCTCGAGTGAATAACAAACGCAGCTCGGCAACATAGTCGGAAATGGGCAACAGGGGATAAAAAAATATATCTCTTATGTAGTAATAATAATACGGGGTTAATAGAGGTCGATGAACCGACATGGTTCGCATTCCCACTTTCACTCCATAGCCTTCGTTTGGATTCGGATCAGACTGGATTTGTGCCATCAAAATGCCTTTCAAACACCGACTATCCCTCAGGTCATCGACCCTACATCGCTATCCTATCATCCCTAATCACCCTACTAACCACAACCCCCCTTTACCACCCTCTTTCGGCTCCAAATATCGCCGTGACGTCAATCCGGTAAGGTCGCAACATGCGTACTGAACGCTCCCCCGTGTTAACTCTACGGAGGGATCATGCAACACGCACGTCGCTCTTTGCCTACAACCAAAAAGCGAAAGTAGTGCGAGGTGAACGCCCTCGGTGTCCTGCCGCCGTACACCCATTTCGCAACCTCGAATCCTACTTTCTCCGCTGACACGCATCGCAAAACACACACACACACAAACTATAGCTTCCTCTATCCGTCAACAGATGGCGCCACGCGCTCGAAAGCGAGTTTGGCGCCGCAAACGGCGTTTCCATGGAAACGTGACTCAGACGCTCATCGATCTGTCTCCACGTTTCGCCAGTAATCAGACGTGAAACTTAATACTACAATGAAAAATAGCAACGAACCTTGCATCCTTCGCAGGAATGAACACCGTAGTGGAAACCACTGGCTTTGTCACCGCAAACTCGACACAGGACAGTTGTGCCGTCAAATTCTGTAATAAAACAAAACAAAAAATATTCAAATTTAATATAAGGACGATACTGACACTGTCTAATTATATGATATCACACACACAACAAATTCGGTAACTATGGAAACGGCCCGTCTATAGTCAAGGTCAACGGCCTTGAAGACACACAAGTAAGGAGGAGGAGGAGGTTTTGACCTCTGCTCCGGTCGTAAACAACTAAAAATAGTCATTCTTCCACCCAGTCTAATGTGGAAACACAGACAACAACAGTTGAGAGACAGATCAAAGACGTAACATAATATGTTAACCAAAACGCGGACAATGGTCAATAATGATGCATTAAACTTTTAAGCTTGGAAGAAGAAGAAAAAACAGCAACACTGTGTGGGAGGTTGCAAAAGTATCAGATGTTTTCATAACATTGGGAAATTGTTAGTTCAAACTTATTGTTTTCTTCCACTGCAAAGGGGGAGTTCAATGACCCCTTATTGGAAACAATGTTGGAAATAAGTTTTGAAATAAACTGCAAATTTTAAAGTGATATTAGTAATATTATAATATGAAATGAAAGTGTTTTTATTCAAAGCTCATCACTGTGTTTTCAGACCTAACAGACAACCTTGAGTGGAAGTGGAGTTGAACAACCCTAACATTCCCCGTGTCCATGGACAACCAATTCACTCTTACAATGCACTAAAAAAAATTATTTATATCGTTTTATGTTTGAAAAAAAAACTTACAAATTACATTCGGAGCAAAATGTTGATAGCAGCATTCTTATCATATTCACATTACAATGATATCTCGCAATGGTTTAAATTCCGAATTTGTATTTCTGCATTCATCGAAAAAGTGTTCGGAATTTTCTATAATTTACCTTATAATAATTACGAACATAGTATCTATCGTTCAAGTTAGGCCTACTGTTAAGTCAACGCTTTAATTAAAGTTCATACGTTTATTATCCTCATTTATGATAATTATGAACCTAATTCGGAGCAAACTTCTAAGTTACTTTCTATATAAATTAAATTAAAACACATCTTACTAGTAGATACACCGATATAACAGTTGCAGTTTAGTTACTACAGTTATATTTAGAATAGTTTATATTTGTTTGAGTTTAAAATAGTTGCGAACGCTGCGCATTTTGAATCAGAATCGCGTTCGGAGCAGCTCAGATTCGGAGCAAATAAAATTTACCTATTTTCAGTTCTGGGTCCTTTTTGACATCAGCGCTGCTGGGCAGCGAGCTGAGCAGCTGAAGGTCCTTCTCGGACAGTATCATAATGGCAATAAGTATATCCTATTGGCGAAGATCACCCAAACACCGGCTGCACTACTCATTCAGTCCGGTTCACTCACATGAAGAGGAGAAATAACGTGCTGTTCGCAGCAGCAGGACCAACACCACCAATGACTGGAGTGGTTGTGGTGCTCGGTTGGAGGAGCCACCCTAAGGTCGACCGACTCCGTTCACAGGGTTAGGTTAACTCGGGTTAACTCAGGTTACAACACTGCACTGCACTACACACACTGTGACGAACCACTCAGAGCGCTGCTGCTGTTCAACTGATAGGGAAAGTGCAAGAGCAGCTCGAGTTTATTTCAGCATAAGCACTGTACACACTACAAACTCTCCCCCCCCCCCACACTTCGTCATAGGGTGAAGGTGGACCTCGGCACGTCGGTGGGCGGGGATGCGACTTTGCGCCTCATCTTATTGGGTGACCTACTGGAGCATGCTAAACTGCTCCTATAGAGAGAGCGCAGAGGGCATCGAACTATAGAGAGACAGAGAGGACACAAGTGGGAGGCAGGGTGGAATAAGAGGGGGGGAAAGGGGGGAGGGTAGGTTTCGAGGTACACACACCACTTTCGCAGCAACCAGATCGAACCTCCTACATGTTTCTGTTTTTTGTTTTCTATATACTTTCCTCTATAGTCTACCTTCCTCGTTTTTGATGGTCAACGTTCGGCCTTGCAGTCCACCTATACATTTCATCTAAATTCATGGTCAACACTGCTTATTTTCAACATCTACTCATCGCTGACATCAAAACCAAAGTGTTTTATCAGACTATTAATTGCTCCAAGTCTGCTCTGAATCTGCTCTAAATTTGTTATACGGATCTGTTGCAATTTTCAACTGTAATTTCACTTTTCATCAATTTCCAGCTGTTCATTTTCCATTTTATAATAACATTCTTCAGTAGACTGTTTATAAAATTCTCAATTTACCTAGGATTTTTATTTCTTTAATGAGCTCCACTTTTTAATATCAACTCTCGAAAGATTTCCAAGTGCTTCCACTTTCGAAACTCTTAATATTTGCATAAGAAAAACGAGTTACGAGTTTCTAAGTCCAAAGTACATCTGTAAAATGATGTAATTTCCCGTAATTACCGCTTATATCCTCAATGTGTGTATAACAGCTTCTTAGGTTTTTAACAATCTTGCCGAGAATCTTCAGTTTCCTTATTGTTGGGTTTTTACGCGAAATTAATACTGCACTTGAATTATAAATGGATTAATTCTCTAATTTTCCCTGCCAATTTTTTTGTAACTGCATGCCCTTATAAAAACGTAGGGTATTAACCTTAGGGCCACACCCACCGAATGAGCCCTTGAGGTTCCACCTGAGTTTTCCACCTGAGCTTCCAAAGAGGCCACAACACAGAAACACCTGCAATTTTATACCTGCAATGGTCCTTGTATTATAGCCAGGGTTAAGCACACTGGTTTCCTTTCGCTTTTCGCTTTATGCAGGTTGGGGGGAGTTGGGGGGAGTGAAGTCGTTCACCTCTGCAAAAGCTAATTTGGTCGAGTGACGCCCATGCAACAAAACGTACTAAAACTCAGCACACAGATTCAGTGAGGCGTCATGTCGGCCGTGTTTTATGGCATTTTATCGAGCGTCTGGCCTTGGGGCCAGTGGCCCAAACACACAGACTATAGCACCAACCAACCGCCAATGACGAGCAAAAGTCACGATATATATATATATGCAATGCGAGCAGCAGGAGTGCCATACATATCGATCCAACTGTGTAGGACATTGGCCCTGTGTGTATATATGATGTTTACTCGTTTTGCTCATCAAAGTACCGTTCCCTATACCATCACAACATCGCCAAAATGCCCAGATAGCTTAATGAAATATTTGGTGTCCGAGATTTATCTGCAGAGGTGCAACTGTCCGATAAAATTTTCCATTCAAAACATGTCGTTGAACACATCAACCTTGAAAACGAGCAAAAAAACACTTTCTCCGCCATACAGTAGATCGATATTTCTTTATAACATCGGTTATAACAACTCCCATATATTAAATAATAAATAAACTCAGATATACACGTATAATTTTAATATTAGAGAAATATGTTACGAGGAAAATTAAAGCAATATTTAATATAGAGCAATGTTTAGAGCAGAAATAGAGCAATATAGAGCAGTAATAGAGCAGCCATAGTACAGCAATCTATTAGAATTATAGAAATATTGGAGTAATGCTGGAGGCAATTGACCATTTTCAGTAAGCACCTCCCATTGCCAAGATGGAGGCTGAAGTGGGGAAGATTATGCAATCATCCAATTGGCTGAAAACAATTTTTCCCACTTAGGACGCCATTTTTCGAACGTTTTTTCAGTCAATGACAGAACAATGAAAATGGTCAATTGAAGCAAATTAAAGAAAAGTTTAGAGCAATATTGGAGCCAAAATAATGGGAAAATAGAGGAAAATTAGGGCAAAATTAATATGTCAAAATTCTTATTTTTACCCCCAGAAGTGATGCGATTCCCCAACTACAGTATGTAATGACAAAGTGCATTGGGGCATCATTTTGCGCGCACACACGTGGCCCTTCATTGGGTCACCCACCCTTAACTGAGCCTCTTACTCACTTCTTTTTCGGTCACAATTCACTACAATTGTATACATGTGTTGATAATAGACGTCTGGAGAGAGGGTGTGAGGAGAGAAGGGAGATTTGAGGGTTATTAGGGGTTGTTTGGCAGACCGAGGTTAGGGCCCTTGTGTAACCTTGAAACGAGATGCCCCTGAAATTTGCTTTCACCCTTGTTCAGTCTTTTTGCCATTGCACACACACAGTGAAAAAAAATCTCTGGGAAAACAGTCTGTGACCGATAAAAGGGGTCTTTTCTGTGTTCTGTGGATCAGGGGGTTATCTGCAGCGAAAACACGACCTCGGCACGAGCGAATAAACAAATAAATATCAAAAGACACATATAGGAATAAATAGAAAGCAATCGATATCGGACGGAGTTCAAAGCTCCAAGAGCATGTTAGGCCTAACCTTGGATGACGCATTATGAAATGGAGAGGAGAGTAAAAAAATACGATGGAATAGGGGGGAAAATAGAGTTTGGATCAGTGGTCAAAGAGACAATATTTGCAGACAGTATCGCTCTTTGAACCGTTTTCGTATCGATCTCGGCGATGAAATGTTGCCAACCTCCAACTCCCAAGTTCATTGACTGACTCAGTCGGGTGCACTGCTCTTTTGCCACTTATAGCTGTATAACTGCATCATCCACACCTACTGACTGCTACCACAACAACCTGCCTACCTAATACTAAATGCTACTTTACACTTGCCCAGTATTGCAATTAATCAATTGCATTGATTATAGTATACGTATTTGCTGTCATGCATGCTGCTAAAAAGCCTACAGCTGTTTTAAGCCTACTTGAAGTTCTCCATTTTCCAGATTATTCCAAAATATATTTTAAGCCTGCATATAGATCCCCCACTTTTAAGTACACTCTAAGAAGTAAAGGAGTTAAGTAGGAGTTCAGGAACACCTTTGTTGTCCCAGGACACACTCTTTTTTATAG
>JAQFZQ010001075.1:0-22673 GCA_034696005.1 Glomeris marginata
CACCTTCTTAAATATTCCTCCAAACATCTTAACATCCCCTGCATCTCTTTCGGGTCCCCCGCTAATAAAACCATGTCATCGGCATACGCCAACATATATATTTTCTGTGTGCCAAATTCTATTCCTCCTAACCGGTTTTCCTGCAGCCATTCCTCCAGATCCGCAATAAATAAATTAAGTTCTTAACGAATTTCTTCATACATATAATATACAGGGTGGATAACATATATGTATCAAAAAAGTAATAATGCGGACAATTAGGCAGCCGTACGTATTTGCCCTTTCAAATGGCGCCAATTTTAAAATTGTGAAACCTTGATCCTCGTTTCAAGGTCATCCGTTTCCCAACTTTTCAACCATCCAAGATAGGGCACAATCTGGAATTATTAGGCGCTTGAAGAGTGCATCCGATTTAGTTGGTAAAAACTATTTTCAGGAAGTTTGGTGCATTTATAAACAGTGGAGAAATTGGGATATTTCAAAGTGGTCTAAAATCTGATGTGCTTGTTAAATCAAATAAAATCAAGTGCTCAATTTTTTTTTATCGCTTCATATTCACTTTGAAATACCCTGTAATTTTTGTGAGCAATGTAATAATTTATTGAATTTTATAGGGGTTATGAAAGGGAAGGGAAGTGGGCCAAAAGATTTGGGAAGGGGGAAAGACTGTTGTTTAAATTATCATTCATTATTCACATTGAGATGATTGGGCAACACCCAAAGCACATGTAATATTTAATCAAGGTCATGATCCGTGGATCTAAAAACTACAAAGTTATTGATGTTATAACCATCTCTGAAGAGAAATATGTAGGTGGAAATGAAAAACACTAATTTTATTTTTCAGAATTATTTCTCGCGGAGAAATTCTATGCCATTTCTCCAACATATCTTACTTTGTATGCAACTTTAGATTATTTCATACGTATGATATCTCACATTGTTGTCCTTCTTGTTCATCTAACACATTCCGCCGTTTATTTGACAGACTTTCACAGACCGTAAAGAACATTTTTTTATTAAAAATAAAGGATTCTTAAAAATACGAAAGTTTACAAAGTATTCGTTGTTTAGTGAAAAAGTAATCGTCCAAGAAATTCACTAAGCCATTGGTATGAAGTTATAAAAGTGGTTATATTACAATGCAACATGAGTAACGAGAAGTAACAATTATGTTTAAAAAATTTGGCTCTGATAAATTTCAGAGTCTGCACGCAATAACACGCAACATTTGAGATCAAAACCTCCAAGTACAAATTTCACATGGAAAAATAGGCTACTAACAACACTAATTATGAACATTTGATTCATTTGATTTGGAAGAATTTGTACTTTGGCAATTATTTCAAGCTCGTTTTACCTGTACACGATAATTTCTATGTACATACATAAATTTCTTACAAATATAAGCAGCCAGAATAGAAAAGATTGCACATGATACAGTGTGAAAAATAATCGTATATAGAAAATACATTCATGTACATATCAAAAGTATAATATATAGTAGAAAAATTGCAAATACAGGGATGTTCGTAAATGACGTCTCGCATGCAATCATCACAACAAAATCCAAACAAATTGTGACCAAATCCAGAAGAATACTGATAAAAGTTGTTGTGAGAAGTGTTTTTAAGTTGTGGCTTTATAATATGTCCGTCATTTATGAAATTCCCCCAAATATAAAACTTGTGTTCGTTGTATCGAGTTGTTTCGTTGTTGACGTTCACGTCCTTTGCCTGAACCTCGACATGTAGAAATCACAGTCAGGACAGTATACGGTGGGTGAGAGCACAGTCTTCTTTCTGCATAAATGACAAGGCATCCTGGAACCATCAAGGTTGTTCCCAACGAAGCTTTCAGGCTGTTCCTTCATTTGCTTGCTGCCTTGAAGCAACCTTTGCATAATGGGTGGCTGCTGCGGTTGAGATTCATACGCGTAACCATTGGTTTGCGGAGTCGTAGCCGTGTTCTTCGTCTTCATCACTTTCTCCCACAAAGGGTTATTTGGAAAGTCCACACGGTCTAGAATGTCATCAGCACTTGCTACCAAAGCTATCTGGTCAGAAAAGGTCACACTTTTCTTCCCCTTTCTTTTCTTGGTGTTTCGGTCACTCAAGATCCCCGTATCGGTCTGTTCTTTGTCCACTCCGTACTGCTGTTGTTGCTGCTGCTGCTGTTGCTGTTGATGCTGTTGCTGATACAAGCCTACACCATGGCCGTTAACTAGCCTATTGTTGATATCAAACTCCTGCTTGGAGGGTAATGAATCGAAACCTTGAGTTGTGTAAGGCACATACGCATTTGAAGGCTGCCAATCATCCTGCGGCCTCATAGTCCTATAACTTGAAGATATGTCCATCTGAGGCTTTCTCAGAGGTGGTTCAATGGTTTGGCAATGCCCATTTTGATACCTCGGGGCATTGTACGGTGGTGGAGGCCCCCTAGTGTTGTTTGGGTTAGATGGTCCAACGTTGTGCCTCTGGGTGGCTTGCGAAGGGATCTGAGATGGTGGTGCTACGTAAGGAGGTGGGGATAAAGGTGTAGCTGCAGGTTCTGGAACAGTTTCTTTAACCTTGATATCAGACCGATTCGATGAAGGGTCCGATGCGGGTGGATTCGAGGTCCGTGGCAACTGGAACGGTTTCGGCGGAACATCGCACTGCACTTTTTGTAAGTTTGTCATTATCTTCACTTGCTCGAATCTACTGGCCAGGTCTCGGACAGACTTCGGAGCGTAACCAGGACCTGCTATCACATTACTTTCCAAGGTTTTATTTGGAAGGATGTCTCGAACGGGTTCCGCAGGTTTCACGCTTCTCACGCTGTTCCGAATTTCAGTCTCGCTTGTCTGAAAAATATTAAGCGTTCAACATGAGTTTAGGCAGTCTGCAAATGGTCATTCACAGTTGCGTTAATGATGTCCAATAATATCATAAAATGAAACAGTGTTATTTCAAACATACCTGTGCTTGTAATGTCTGTGCAGGCATGACATTGACAGCTGGAGGCAAACTTTCTTGCCTTCTCTGCAATATCGCCATCTGTTTGGCTTGCAGTTCCCTTAACCAACCGTCAGTGGTCGCACTGCTCGTTGCCTTGGACCGGTTCTCTTGGAAGACTTCCGCAGATTCTCCGGCATCCAACATTTTCTTCCGGCAAGCCTGCAACTCTGACAAAAGGCTGCTCTGCGCCACCATCTTGCAAGAGTCCACTTCATCAACAGGATCTCGAAGTTTTGGAAGAGGTGGAGGTGGAGGAGCGTTAGGTGCAGTTGGTTCCGCAGCAATGTCGCTGGCAGTCCTCTCGTGATGTACTTCAGCTTGCACGGTGAGCCGGTTTTGAGTGGGCCTTACGTTGCTATACTGCGGTATCACTGGAGACATTCGATGGGTTAGATTGGACTGAGAGTTTGACCTGGACGTCAGTTGCGACGTGGTCCGAACAGGAGGCGGTGGTGGGATCTTGCCGTGAGAGGAGTACAAACGCCTGTCCGCAACCGAACCTTGGTTTCGGTAGTTGAGGTGAGCGTCGGAAAAGTAACCCATCTCAGCTTCGGAGGAACTCTGCTGAGGGCATGGCACCAATGTAGAGTCGTCGAAGGCCCTTTGCTCCGAAACTGCAGTCACCACTGCCCTATCCGGTCCCTGACCTTCCCTGAGGTCCGGCATGCTGCGGTTCTTCCTTCGGATCAAGCCACCCATGAGCAGCTTGCGTCTGATCTTGTGCTGTTTTTTGCCAGGGATTGCAGGTGGTGCTTTCTCAATAAGTGATGTCTCTGGTTCCTTGACGACCCTGGTTAGGTCAGTGAAACTACGACTGCTGTTGACGGTGGCTGGTCCAGTCGAGTTGGATCTCTGCAAGGATGAGCGTTTTGTTTGCTCCCATTCACTGGCGTAATCGCTGTAGTCCGTGTCCAGTCTATCGTCTTTTTTCTTGACATCTTTTGGTGGTCGTAAGAAGTCCACGAAGCTGGACGTCTTGGTCAACCGGGCTTCGGGAGCCAAGTGGTACTGTTCCAATGAAGTTTCCAGTAAATGGGGTGATGAGCTTTTGATGCGCACTGAACCAGTCCTCGGCTACACATCCGAAGAAAATACGCAAGTTTAGTGAAATGTATGGTATTGAACAGCTGTGTTAATGATTAAATATAATCTGAAACAGTAGAACTAGACAAATAGAAATATGCATTACCTTTTCAATAGACTTTGGTACTCCCCGTTTCGGCAGCGTCGCGTAGATCTCAATGTGTCTATGATCAGCGGCGACTTCTTGGTTAACTCGTAACATATCTCGGCTTCCCTGTCGGCTATGGCTCATCTGAATAACTTGGTTGCCAGTTGTGGATGGAACAGCGGAGGTGGTGGTGGTAGCAGGGGATGATCCGTCACGACTTCCTTGACGACTGTGGTTGGATGCGTTGCCTCCATCACGGCTGCTCTGTCTACTGTGCCGACTGCGTGTGCTGTCCCGACTAGATTGCCGGCTGTGGCGTACCTCACATTCGTCGTCTGACTGTTTGGAGTCTTGGGAGTTGCAAGAACCCTGAGAGTTGAGCGACTCTTGGCGCGAAAGCAGACGTCGATGGAGACTACGAGCCCGCATCACGCACGCGTTGTGCTTCATACGCGCAAACACTAAAATCTGGGTGTTGCTGTATGGGGCATCCATTGCGGCACGAGCTTTGGCTGCAAACAATGTTTAGAAAGTTACTTCTACATACAGAACAAAGGCCCTTAGTAGACTGGCTCTGTCTATACTTAGGGCTCAAGTCGACATTTGAATAGTTTTTGACAAAATAGTGGTAAATCACAGTGAAATGAAATGTTTCAGTTGCAGGAAGTCACATTTCAGACTACAATTCAATGGGTTACCACTATATTGCCTTGAAATCTGATAGGAATAATTTGTACCTGCTGCGCTGTTGCACAAGGAAATTGCGCCTTCCAGATCCCCATCATCTTCCCTTTCCATTGACCTTTCCAGGAACTTGTCTGCTTCTGTACACAGCCTCTGACAGTCATCCACGAAGAACACTGCCAAAATTATTTTCAAACGCAATTAATAAATTACCCTATATTGAAATGTTATATTTTTCCTGTTGCAGCACTGACCTCTGTTTGAGTTTGTACCATTCCCAGTATCGGTGGGCGACTTGGGGTGATTTTGGGTCATCTGATGATGCATGTTGTGGGAATTTTCCGGAATTTGGGAGAGGTGATGGTAGGCGTGCCCATTGGCGGCAGCTTGCATCTGAGCCAATGGGAAGCTGTCGTTTGAAGACAGTGAATACGAGTCGTACCCCGCATCGTACGGGGCCCTGCGCAGACCATCGGGCCCTGGCTTGCTAAATGGACCTCCGGGTGATGTCGGCACGCCTCTTTTGCCACCACCCACTAGATGGTAATAAGGGTTTTCCAAGGAGGCACTCGAAGATGAGCTGGCGCTGTTGCGGTCCCCGCTCCAGTTCCCAGAATCGGAATCCCTGCACCTAGCAACATCAGGCACCACTTCCTGGGGACTATTAGGTGGGTACTGGATGCCCCTCAACCTAATGGCTGTCTCGAAGGACTCCAAGCTACTGCTGCTGCCACGGCTTCCCACAGAAGAGCTACCAGGGCCTACCGAGCTCCTCTGCCATTGCATCTTCTGGAAGGACAGAACATTCTCAACAGTCTTTCGGTTGATGTAAGCGTTGTTCATCGCATCTGTTGTTTGAATTCCTCGAGGGTTTATTTCTGCGAGGAGATTTTCTGAAGAGTTTGGTTTAGGGGCGAGGTTGAGTGGGGGAGGTCGAGGTGCCCCTTGTCTGTAAGGCACCCTGATGGCTTCAGGGTACTGCGGTAGACCCTGGTGTTGTTGCAAGGCTTTCTGCCTGTCGTAGATATTGTACGATGATGGACATTGGTGGTCCAGTTGTCCGTTGCCATTCGTCGACCTCATCGACATTGTCTCGTGACTGTAAAGCTCAGGGTTAGGAGTGATGGCCCTTCTAGGACTCGTGTCAGGTTCCGGTGGTAATTGGCGTTCCGGGTTCGGTGTGATGGCTCTTCTTTGCAGAGCGGTGTAGCCTCCGTGATGAGGTCCACCACGGTTGCATCTTTCATTGTGGAATGCTTCTGCAAATGTTTATCGTTAAGAAGGCCAGCAAATACGTTTTTCAAGGTGGAAGGAATTAACATATTGCATACCTTGGGTCATGTTCCTTTTCTGTCCTTCTGCTAACGTGACGGTCCTTGGCGCAGTGTCCACGGAAACAGCAGAACCGTTGGGGTTAGAGTAGAGGAGAAGAAGAGGCTGGAAATGGCCCCTGCGACATTTTTCAATGACCTGTTCCCACTTGGGTCCGACCTGCATGTGTCATGCAAGACATTGGTTTCATTAGAAACATAAATAATACATTCTCCTTCCGGAAACAAACATAGATTTCAATGATTTTGGGGATGATTGAGTTTAATTTGATAGAATAATATACTGTTTATGAAATAATGCACACCTCTCTGACAGTGGCATCATCAAAATATATCCAAACTCGTAGCTTTGTGTGGAAGAAAAAAGTGGAATAGTGTTTGCCGTAATACGTAACAACTCCAACAAGATGATGGGTAGTCGTGGAAGCCCATCTATCGTCAACAACCGAGTGGAACACCTGAGGAAACAAAGCAGGAAATGTATTTTTCAGAACATGGTTAAAATTTCAGAGCGGAAGTGAGGCAAAAACTTACATCTTGAAGACGGATGGTGGCACCTATAGTGTGGAATACATCCATAATGTGGTCCAGAGTTGGTCTTTCCGAATCCCAAACCACTCCAACACTAACAATATCTGGTCTGTTCATCAACGTCCGGCAGATCTGGATCTGCGTCCCGCACGCGCTCTGCGTGTTGCCAAAATCCAAATTTTCATGTCATACAATGCAAAGCATTCGGTGTGACAGGAAACAAGTAAACAAATGTGATATTAACCGGGCAAGCTCTGAAATCTCCCATCCCTCCAGCTTTCCTCAACAACTGACCGAAAGAGTCCACGTTGCTGGTTGCATCCTCGCGGATCAATTTATACTGTGAACTGAGAAAATAATAGCAATTATTATTTCTGCAAGCTATAAAGCTGCAAACAAAGTGTGTGGGTTAGCATATTTCATCAGTCACCAGAATATAAATATAATTACCATAAAGCAGATGCCGAAACATAGTGCACCATCTGAGTGAAAGGAAGCGGTTCCGAAGTGGCTCCGCAATCATGGCAGACGCTCTGCAAAAATATCACCAGGTTAACAACTGTATCAAATAATAGTTGCAACATGTAGGTGGGATAAATAGCAACCTGCTCAACAAGTGTCATCGCAAACTTCTGATGTGAAATGCAATGCCGGGCACTGCACATGTCTTCCGATTCAGCGCTGGCAATGTGGAAATGGATTCGCAGCAGAATGTTTTCCTGTGGAGATGTGGGAAAAGAAGATGAAAAATTTGCCTATCAATTAGTGGATAATGGTGTAATGTCTTAGGGGGATGTTATCAGGGCTGGACACTTACGAAGCACTCTGCGGCATCATCCATAAAGCCCAGTTGGAACCTCTGCTGGTTGAAGAAGGTCTCTGCAAGGGCTCTGCGAAGAGCATCTGGAGGAAGAGCAGACTCGTGGCTATATTGAAACTCGGCAAACAGAGCCTAAAAAGAAACAAAAATTGCTTTTAGACATTATATATGTACTAAAAGGGCTTCGTCGAGCCACGTGGGAACAACTTTTAACAACAATTTGCACGGCTTTTATATACGATTATACGTACTAAGTTATGCTACAAAAAAGCCTCTATAGAAATCTCACTGGTAAAAAGCTCTCACACTAAACATAAAAACACCAAAAAACGAATACATGTGGGAAAGTGACAGCCACACTTTGCTGAACTAATATGTACAAACTGGAAACCATTTTTTATGGACTTGTGTAGTGGGAAATAAGACATAAAGTTTCTGAGTTTTTCCCTTGGAGAATTAAAGGGGAATTATAATCACAAATTGAGTAAGGCTAATGGCTAATGTGTGGTCCTAATGAAAATAATCGGTAATTATCTCTCTGCTTTACTTTGCAAAAAGCAACTAAGACATAGAATAAGAAATGTTTCTTCAAAGATCTAAAAATAATAACAATAGAATATTAATATTCTGTATACATTCACAACTGAAAACAATTTTCTTTATTCCTTGACATGTTCAAAAGTTTTGCTAGCAGATCAGATACAAATTTGTGATTATTCAAATTGTACTTTCCATGTTTCTTGCTAAGTGATAACAGTTACAGTAATAAACTGTATTATGAGAAATCTGCCACTAGAGGGAGAAGTAATAAATGTGTTTAGGTTATTAATAAGTGAATTGATATATTACATAATTTTTTATTCTTCAAAGATTATGAAAGAAAGTTACTACACTGATTTATTAAATCTTGTCATATGGGTTGAATTATTTGTTGTGGGAGGAGCTTGCAGAAAGTTAAAGTGGGACAGACTATATAGACACACCTTGCTATTTGTTTTATTGAGTTTGACAACAAACAACCTTCGCGCATCTCAGTTTTTTGGCCATTTATTTTATTTGTCCAACCTTGGAATACAAAATAAAATGAGAAGCGTGGGAATAGTGCCAAAAGCGAGCCAAAAGTTGTCAAGTAGATGGTAACAATGCCCCTCCCTCAAATTCTTACCAAAAATTAAGCTATTCTATTGACAAGCCGAAAGCAACTTGGGGAAGTTTTTTTTTGTTTGTTTAAATTGGAAGTATTTTTTCATCGATTTAAGTATATACTGTGCTCAATCTGATTCAGATGACCCTTAATTGAAAGCCAAGTGATTAATAACACTGGACTCAACTTGAGGTTATCTAACTTTTGACCCTGCCCAGCTAAAAATTGCAGAATCTTGTAATGTAAAGCCTCCCTCATGAAGAAATAATAACTTCGCGAATAAGTAAAATTTCAGGGAATAATAACAGACGAAAACAAAATTATACTTCTTAAGAGGAAATAAATTATGCAAGGAAAAACGATGTTAACAGCCCAGGAAAACTGGTTCAGGGCACGTAAACAAGGCACTTTGTAATCCTGTGTACGACTTGCATGTAGACGGTAATAACTTTTAAATTAGTATGTGCTTTCCATACAATAGCCATTAGACAAAGACACAGTATTATTTTTATTGTAAAAAGTCGATCAGAGAAAAAAAAACAATATAGAAAATTAAAATACATGCAAGTGTATATGTACTTTTAAAACTTTGAAGATTCATGATCAGAGTGAAAATGTTTGCATGCTTAATTATAAAATAATTACCAAATTACAACTGCTATACAAATACATGCATACTATAAAAAAGTCTTATTTCAGCAATAACATTTCAGGTATCATTACTACATACTATGACATTTGTTACTCGTCCGGAAAACCTGGAAATGTTCAGAAATGTCAGGGATTTTTGTGAAAATGTGGGGTGAAAAAATGCAATGGCAAAAATATTTAGACAATTTTTGTTGCTTTTGCAGTTTCCTGCATGGTGTTTGATCTATATGTGCAAGTTTTATTGTAACTTTCTGAGTAAAAACTGTATTTTCGTCAACATTATTGCGGAAATGGCATTCCTGTGCAAGGAATAAAATGTGGGATATTTTTGGAAGAGATGTTCAATTCGGTTTGGTTTGTCATGAAAGGAGTAAAATGGATTCGGTTGCTTTGGAAAAGAATAACCGTATCGAATAATGATGATCAGTGCAAATATACAGGGCCATAAGGTATATTTGTACCTACATAACCTTTTCAAGAAAATGTATTCAACAATAATCGAGAAGAGGACGTCGACCTGCAACAAATTTCTTCCTCCTTCTCTGTATATAGTATTATGACCGTAAAAAAACGTATTTTTTAATATAAAATTTGAAGATATGCTAAAACGTCACATTTTTGTCATATTCTTTCTCTTTTTCTTTTTTCCAAAAAAGGCCATGAATAATGTAACAGACAACTTTTTCTGTATATGTTACAGCACAATTCGATGAATATTTCTTTTTTAAAAGTACATTTTTATTATAGTGTGTGAGTAATGCATGTACACTACTTTTAGATATATTATTGGTTCTGAAGAAGGAAAATTTGTCCAAGTTGTGGTCACGGGTTCACAAAATAACATGGTGAAGTACAGTTTGTCACATGAACGACCCAAAAAAATGTACAAGGAAATATTTGAGTGAACTGCATGACATGTAAGGATTGAAATACAATTTAAAAAATTACTAACATGGGATATTAAGAAGTAAGTGGGATTTAAATCAGATGCTAAGATTCTGTAACAATAGGTGCCATAGGTCACATTTAAATAATATATGTCATCCACTGTGTCTACAGAAAAAATCAAATAAATATTAATTATTTTTACAGATTTTTATAACCACTTATAAAATAAAATGATGATATTATATTAAACAATCTATAATTCGTAATTGGAAGACCTGAATATAAGATTTCAGCCAAATCATTCAACACTACTTCATAGAACTTTACTTTACATTTATCATTTAACACATTGTTTATGCCATGATATAGTAAAATTAGTTTTCCATATATTGTAATATGATGTAAGATTAAAACACAAAACAGTAAACTGTATTGCAAATCTAGGATTTTTAGGCATCATTACAATCTAGCCAAATTGTATGAGGTGTTATTTTGAAACTGTTTTGGTATCAAAATGCAATTTCTCATTTTTCTATTTGCCTGAGAAATCGGTCGGGAAATGTAACGTATTTCTTGGATTAAAAAAAAGCATATAAGAAAGAGCAAGAATCAGAAGAAAAAAATACTATAGTAAGCCAGCTAGAATTTTTCAATTTAGGTTGATATATAATTGAGGCCAAAAGGTAGTTGAGGTCGACTCTTAATTGTCAAAGCAGCATTTCCGAATACCAATCTTATTTTAAAGAAGTCAAACCTACAATTTCAAGAAGGGAAATAATAAACTTTCTGGGCGTAGTCACCTCAGGGCTTAAATAGTGTAGTTATTTAGATATACATACACACCTGTAGGTTGGGTGTTTCCAAGAAAATTTTGACACTTGTGCAAAAACCATTTCACAAGTTTCCTGGTCAAACTTCACATTTAGAACACATATACTGCACCTAAGCAAATACGTCATCCACAGTATGCTTGAAAGGTTATCTATCAGTTTTAGTTCGCAGAAGGGATAACGCACCCTAAAAGCCGAAAAGTCAAGTCACCAGGGCAATAAATATGGTAATTAGTAGAGGAGATAAGTGAATTTCAGCAAGGTTCATAAACGAACATGACTTGCTTTAAATTTCACACGTAGGCCTACTCCAAACAAGTGAACTTTGTTGATATTGTGACGTTATACGCGGCCATTTTCGTGTCGTGATTTGAGTTGCCTCTTCAAAGAAAGTCAAGCTTCAAAAAATTACATATTATTTTGGCTTTCATAGGCCAAAAACCTTTTACATTTAAAGACTTGAATGTTGAGTCTTGAATAGTACCCCGATAATAATAGGATTTTTTTAAATCTCACAATTTCTCACAGTATGTATAGACATGTAAACTTGTTTTTGTATAGGAACGTAAGCCAGCAAGATCACAGCATACATTTAACCAGAGGGCAAAAATATACCAGCAACGAATTAAAAATTACCATAATCATTATAGCTACATTAGCATACGTAATTATTCCAAAGGCGATTAAACGATCAATATATTGGAGTACGATATTTAGACTTGAGGGATTCAAAACTGGGTTTTACAGGATTTACACAGTGTAACTTACATAAGCATGCATTAATTAAATGCAAAAAAGTGTTTGTAAATAATCAATAAATTATGTTGCAATATAGTAGTAGAAACATGATAATTTCGAATAAACTCAGTGATAATATCGGTTTACTAATTTTCACAAAAGTTTTGATTTACCCCTTTCTTTATTCATAGTTTTACTTGAATTTTGATATAAGTAGGCCAAGTTTCAGGGTATACCTTACAAAACATTGCCAGTTCACCTTTAACAGCTTATTATTGGTAAAAACTAACTTGCATAAATATGCACATTTAATTATTTTGTACTGTTATACACTATACAAGTCAAACTTTGTTGCATTTTGAACATTTTGGTTTAAGAGACGGTAGTGACAAAGGTAAAAGTACTATTGCAATGTAAAAAAATACAGGTAGTTTATATAATTCTACCGATAAAGTACTGTAATCTGTCACGAGTTATTCAACTGAAACTAAGGGAAAACTTTAAAGTGCTTTGACCTGTGAAGGAACTTTACTTAAATTTAAACATTAAAATTTGGCACACAATGAAAACACAATAAGAAATCTAGCCACATGTGAAAGTGATTTGTAATTTTACGTAACAAAATGTGGACCACCAAGAGAGACATAATGACGTCACCACACCACGTTTCACCCTAAATTACACCTGCCTCAAAGGTACACCCGAACGCAATAATGACATGCCAAAATTCCCCCAAGCTGCAAATGAAATTATCAAGTACCAAGGCACCACTTTAGCTTTATACTATACATAGATAGGTCGATACATCAAATTTAAAACTGCAATTGAGGCCACACAAAAGTTCGACAACCTAATTTCGCAATTTCAATTAAATATTTTGCAACAGTTAATTCAACGCCTTTCTTTCTTTATTACAATATCTACAACAAAAAACACTGAATTGTGGGTGGGGATGATGATTCAAACCATTGCGATATATGTGGTGTTTATTACTCATTTTGTGATAGCGGATGTGAACGTCATTAAGGTGGTTAGCCTTGCGGATAACAAGCCAACGACTTGCAACAAGGTCTTTTCTAAATTTTTAGTAAACACTATAGTATAGACTTATTTCTTGCTGTGCAACAAAGCGATAAAAAACACAAACCAGAGGAAAAGAACAAAGTATAATACATCATATACTAGTATAATCTTAATTGCACAGGTGTAAATAAGGACCATGGAGTACAACTTATGCCGAAAACAATAGAAAATATATGTTCAAATCAGTAAATATTTTGTATTCTTTGTCGGGAAATCCATATCAGATTGTTGTCCTACAGGTGGCGCTGATCGCAAATATGTTTTTTTTTTTTATAAAATTGGGCTGGGGTTTATGTATTTCATAATTTTCTCCTAAACTATTATGTAATATAGGACATCAGAATTACAGTATGTATCTATATTTATTTTTAGAACAATTGCAGAACATAATTTAGACAATTTGATGCCTATACATTTCATAAATTGATAATTGTTTCTCTCACAGTTTTCATGAAGCCATTTCTACTATGTTCCTTATAAAGAGATACTTATTATAGATATACTATGTACGTAACATGTTCATTGAGTTTTTCTCAGAAGTAAATTATGAGATAAACTTTACAATGATGCAGAATACAATGTGATTTTGTAATTAAATTAAGACGAAAGCTACTTCCATTTTGCAGACATGATTTAATTCCTAAAAATGAGGGGAAAAACAGTGACTACACTAATGGAAAATGGGAGATTTCACTTACTTTTAGAGCACAAAATATGCAGGAGTCAGCCATACACGTGTGACCAACAAGTTCCCTGAAACTCCTCCGGAAAATGTCCAGATGCCACAGAACCTAGATAAGAAAAAAATCAATGTTTATTTTAGCTGAACTTGACACAGAACTCTAGAAAAGCAAGCTTTAAACATAGACAAATTCAAGATTACGTATCATCATTTTCTCAGACATGTAACATTGTCAGCCATGTATAGTACACATCAAACACTGTTTTAAAAAAAGGGGTAAACTTTCTCTTAATTTCTGGGAACTTGAAAACTGAGAGAATCCCATCCTTCAACCTTTGAGATGGATGGAAATATAACAACCATAGTATATTATATTCTTGGTGACCCAGTGTAGACCATACACATGGAGAAAAAAAAAATAAAGATGGCTTCAACAACATCCCATTAATAAATCCGCCTACAATCATCTCTTAGAAGAACAATGGATATGAAAAACCACTGGGCCATTCAACCGTAAAAAAATAATTATAATAAAATATGAAAAACAAGAGTCAGTCTTTGTCCGCAACAATAGACTGCGTGTAAATTATCCCATAGGACATCATGTGATTCGTAATGTCCATAACTACCCCTTGTGCACAAAATGACAAATCTAGAATAATTACATAGTACATAGAGAAATAAAAAACGGTCAATGTTAGAACGAGTAAATAGAATTGGAAGGGGATGAATGAGAAAGACCGGATTTGGAAAGTTGGTAGAGGAAGTAAGTAATTATGGGACCGTTCTGAGTGGATGAATCTCTACACTACATCGCCATTTTCATGTTATCTATCAACTATGATTCTATATACTGCTACTATTATGAGAACAAAATTTCAAACAAAACGAATGCAACGTTACGCAACAGGGAATAAATATAAAAACTAGATTTGTGCATTCATTCAACAACAGTCCTTTCAATATTATAGTAGCCTACAATACGTAAAAACATGTAGAGACTATTTGATGAATAATCCCCACTTGTAGAAAACCTTATTTCAGCTTAGTCTGCGAATTTTCTTAAAGGTGAACTGACAGGGTAAATTTCTTGAGACCGATTTCTCTGAAAAATTTCCCATGCATAAACAACATGTATTTGCATATGTCCAATTTTTTTATAATTTTTCCACCGATTCGTTTTTTTTTTAACGAAACTTTATTCGCAAATTTACCCTAAAATATAGGTCCTCGAAAGTCCTCATACTGTCAAAATTTACATCCGGGACGGTGCGTATGGCATGCCACTTGCACCAAAACGTGCTAAATGCCTGCTGGCTTCACCACTGCATATGCTATAGAACAAACTCTCCATACTAGAATTTTCCCCCTCCTAGCCTCTGCTCAGGCCCAAAAACACAAACTTCAAACTGTTAAATCACTTTTGTAAATTTTTAAAAAAGAAAGGAAATGAACTCATAGTTTTAATTTTAATCATTCTTTCTACAGTCCGAATATCACGGAGTGGTACAAAGCCGTGTCAGTTCACCTTTAAGTTTGAATGCATACCTTTGGCCGCCATTACATCAGTCAGGCTAATTCCAATTTACAGATTAAAATTGAAATGTAGTGTAAATAGCAGTGCATAAATTATTTCGATAATAAACAGGTAGCAGGCATTGTACCTGCTGTTATGGTTTGTTATAAGTAGTTCAATGTATTCAGGATTACCAAAGGACAATAACACAAACAAATTACTCCGAATTACGAACATGTACAATTAAATCGCATTATTAGCTCCACAGATCTTGTTTCATTGTCTCTGTGAAATGGACCATGTTAACGGTGCCAAAATGGCAGCAATGATATTCATCAATTTATTCATTGCCATTAAAGTTTTTTTTTATTCGTGCATTTGTGAAAAGTTGATGAAAAAATATACTGCTATGTATACACAATATATTGTAATTAGCATGTACTATTTGTGGCCTAGATTGATTTCATGAGGATATGCAGTTTGCAACAAGTTAATGATACACAAAATGAATCAAAAGTAGAATAACAAAGGTACAGGTACCCGGATACAAGCAACTTATGGGCCAAAATAATAGGCCATTTCCTTCCGGTTCACTTTTGGACACGCCCCTTTCACTCAAGTGCCCTTTCATTGTTCGGTACACATAAAGAGAACGAGAAAATGCAAAAAGTTAAAGAAGAATGATGAAAATATCAGAAAATCCGTAACGGATTACAGCTTAACTTGAGCACTAAGCTGGAAGAATTCAAAAAAAAAAATAAAATATCTGAAATCTTTTAGGATAAGCTTAAAAAATATTGCAGGGTTGCATGTATGTGGTTCAAAATTATAACTTAAAAATATTTAATTTCTAAAAAATCACAATTGCAATTGCACTGGAGCAGCTAATTTGTTTACAACATATCATGATAAATATTTGGTCCAAAAAATAAAGCATTTTGTACCATAACATTGCACTTTGCATTCATAAAAATACACAGAACTACAAAAATTAATGAAAATGTTCAGAGAATTCAGATTGGAAAATTGACAGCCTTATACATTATCCATATAAGCAAGAAAATGCAAGTAAAATGTTTCTCTCTTCCGACACCAGATGGCGTATTTAAAACGCTGTGGTTTAAGTGCTATAAATCGGCTGAGCGCCATCTACCATCAGAGTTTTAAACAATTTTTATGTAGACATGGGAAACTATATTTTTGAATAATATATGCATAACTTTAGCTTTGTTTTTATTTCCATGTTTCCAAAAAAGACTGCAACTATTTCCAACTTTTTTGTTTCATTTATTTTTACATGCGACCTCATTCCAACACTTCCGTCTTCCTTTTTGTTCTCAAATAATTACAACAGCAGCTGCACTGTGTGACTATTACCTAACTTTCCCACAGAAGATCTCTCACTGGTTGTTCTACCTGTTATGTAGTTCATTTACTGAAATTTTTTATCAAATTAGTGACAACTTCTGATGACCGTCCGGGTCCGTGGGAACCTCCCCTTCATATTTCTATCATTATTCTTAGTTCATTTGTTATAAAAAATTGAAGTAATACCGCTCAAAAGATAACTTCAAACGTAATTAGCACCATGTAACTAACGGTTGCCCCCATTTTTTCTCTATATACCCAGATGAAATATCGATAAATCCTCCGATATAGTAGTTAGGAATAGCAACAGTGTGACATGAATAACAAACCAGCAGGTACAAATAACGAGGCTACAATCTTTTCCCACGGTCTTAAAATATAAAATACAGTCAATCTTTTATCATGCAAAATACTGTATTGTATCCTTTTCACCATAGAAATGTTCAATGGGCCCTATATATTTGCAAGTGTAACCTGTGGATGTACACCTGCCTGCAGGTGACATTGTGATATTACACCATCAGGATATCCTATACATAATATGAAACAGAACAGGATGAAAAAGTAGTTACCTTTAACAAATGAGTTGAAACCATGGTCCAATAGCAATCAGGCATAAACACACATCACAATCAGAAATACATGGACACATGCATTTGCAAAGCACCCATGTGATTGCAAATGGTTTTTTGGGTTCGGTTTTTGTGTGATGATAACCGGTTAAATCCCAGGCTGGTACTTGTGGTACATGGTAATGTTCACATGGATACAGCTGGCAGGTGAGTGCCACAGCAAGTTTTGGACACCACCGACCCTAAACACACTACTGCTTACCTGGGTTGCTAAGCAACGTCATGCTTCGAATCATAAGCCAACCAACCCCAACAAGTTCCTTTTTCAAAATAAACACGTGCTTTGCTTACTCTAAAATACCCTTATAGGGGAATAGTCCCCTTCCCTCTCCAAGCAAAGTACATAATATAATTTTCAATAGTTCCAAATATTTAAAGGTTATTAAATTATAAAAAATGGACAACTTACATTAAATAGTTTGATTTTCAGCGCCACCTGGCAGTCCAGTTAAGAAACTAAAATGTGTAGTGTTAAAAGATACAACAACACAAATAAAAATGTAAAATTGCTGACCTGAATCCCATTATATTCACTAAATGTTACATTGATAAAACATTAGCTGCATTTCAACTTGTGTATAGGACCCGTTAGCAACAGGATAATAATAATAATAATAAGAAATATCAGATTGATTTTGTTGATTACATTGATTTGGGCATAGTCGCAAAACCTGTTTTATTTTAATAAAACCATGTTTTGGATATTATTCTGTGATCTGTTATATAAAATTATTGTGTATAAGGACTATCAACTTGTTCAAATGAAATGCATAATTTATAATTAGAATTCTATAGTAAATACAAGATAATTAACTTTCAGAAATTACTGTTTTTTCATAAGTAAAGTTAAATTATAAATGTGATATTATTAGGTTAAAGCAAATGTAAACAGTTTTGAAGTTTTACCAGCATATGGTACTATGGGGTAAATAATATGGAGCAACACCTGGCACTTCTTTTTATAACTTTCTTAGGGGTTCTCTTTCACTGGGCACACAGGTATGACACCTGGTGCAGCATGGTTCCTTCTCCTTACGCAAATTGTATATAAACATCCGGCCTAAAGTAGATTTCATACACTATGGGTTACTACACACCCACAAAAAAATATAAAGTTGGCTGATGATTCAGTCCGGAATAAATTAGATTCGAGGAAGATTAAAAAGGATTTGCACATGTCTTACTCCTTTCTTCTTGCTAAGTTCATATAAGTTTATATGATTTAGTTTGCAGCGCAGATGAATCTTTTGATCTTTTACTTTATACAGCATGCAATTCAAATCAAGCATCTTTCAATTTTGTATTGACTATATTTTTTGTTGGGGTGTGGCGGATTTGAAGTTCGAGGTCAAAGCACCGAATCTGCATTTACACCAATATTTTACACCCCCGTATATTTTTTCAAACAATGGTTGGGAGGGTTTGGTTGTTTGTTAAAGTCAATATAGGGAAGATCAGCAAGTCAAGTGGATTTTCACCCTTATCTCACATCATTTTTACCTTTGTCGTATTGTTATACATAAGTTTACAATAAATATGTACCGGGTGTGTCAAAAGTGCCAAGCTGAAATAAGAGCTGTGCATTCAATATGCAAAACATGATAGGTACTAATCTCTCGATACTTTAATAATTACATATTTACAAAATACCAATGCTATTATATAACATTGGTTTTCAATAATCCTAATTGTATATTTACTGTAAAGTTTCAAGGGTTACATGTTACAAATACATATAATTCAGTGCTTTATGGTTGAACAGTTTCATGCATAAAAATATCTATACAACAACATTTTGATTTAATTCTAAACAATAGTATATTCAATCAAGAAACATTTTTACGCTACCTACATAAATCTTACTGAAAAGATTTGTAATAATATAAAAAACATTTGACTTTTTTGTATATTCCAGTGCATACAACAATAAGCCTAATTGCTTGACCAATGATGCGTTTGAAAACCTTAGAAGAACTGTAATTAGTTTAACGATGCTCGTGCTCACCAGCTGTCATTTGCCCGTAAGAAAATATATATAGTACATGCATGCTGAAGATAGGAAAAGCGGTAAAGACTTCCAAGGACCACAAAATAGTAATTACACATTGTGTTCAGGGGAAATAAAGAATAAAGGAAAGTGAAATTCGCACGTGCTCAAAATGGCCGCCACTAAAAATCTCCTATGCACCACCTGACTCGTTTACATCGCCTAATTTCACAGGCCAGACACTTGACACTGAAGAGGCCTTACAGGTTCTTGCAAAAAAACATTACAGTAATTTGAAAAAGCCATGCAGCAGCTGCTGCAGACCTGCAGAGCATAACGAATTTTTAGGAGCTATGGTTTTTCAAGGTAACAAAAAAAGTCAAGATCTCCATGTATAGTCAGGGGATGAGTAAATAAATAAATGCTTAAATAAATTGAGCACAGTCATCCCCTCAAATAATGTACACCTAAATAAGAAAGCGTGGTTACATTAAGCAGCCTCCCATAAACAAGGACAAAGCCTGAAAGTCTCGCAACACTAACTTCGAAAATCAGCAAAATTTGCAAAACAACCTCCAAATTATCGTAGTTCCGTTCAGGGGTGCTCATTGGGAAGTGACGAATGGAAAACGCCCTCTGGTGGCTAATAATAGTCAATCGATATTTGCACTTTTATATAAATATGTATGTTTATATGTCTCAGTGTACAAAATTGACATGCACATGTAACAAATGGTAATGGTAGTTCTTCAAGCACCATTTTTATTGGTTGCAAGGTTTTCTGGACAAATTAAATGAAATAATAACAATAAAAGCAACACTTTGACATTTGCAAATGGCCGCCATTTCTTGAACTGTAGGCAAAGCAGTAGAAACAAAGCGTTATTACTCATAAGTTAAATGTAGCAAGGGTAGTATTTCAAGCATTTTTTTTATAGTTTTAAGATATATATGCAAACATTCAGGGTCATAAATTGTTTATGACTAAGCAACATGAAAGGGAAACTATGTAAGCTTTTAATTAAACTTTCTATTGTTTGTTCTAAGTGAAACTATAATTTTAATGAAAATATTGTACACTAATGTGTTGTTTTGACGATATGTCATTACATTATGTGATAAATGTTTGGACAGAATGCGACATTTACTAGTGTAGTGACCCTGTACTTGGAACAACTTTAAAGATGGCGGTCGCCTTAGGGTTTTTCTTTTTCAAAATGGCGCTCACACGTCGCATTTTCCAACCGAAGCAAGAACGAAAACAAAGCAGTCACACGTAAAAAATAAAAGACATGCATGCAATCACAAAGTTTGTAATTGGCTATTAGCACCGAGCGGTCGTTTGTGACTTGAACAAAAGTTTTCAAAAACAAAAGTGAGGCTTGAAAAGCGAACGCGTGCGCCGTCTACAGTCCGTGTCCGAAAACACAACCAAAAACTTGGAAATTTAAAAACCAAGTACTAACATAAAAGAAAATTACTTTCCTCCCACCTTCCTTCCTTCTCTTTGCAACCGATCAAATAGAACAATGAGACAAGCCATTTTTATGGCACGACCATTTTGGAAAATTTGAAAAAATCCAGTCACGTTTGCCTTTATTTTCAAGCCGCCACCTATCGGAGTTTTAAGGAGACACGAAAAATAAGAAGTCAAATAACAATGAGAAAAGTAAAATTTGAAAACTGATTTTGTACATAAGTATACACAAAAGTCTGTACTTCACCGTACTTCACCCGTATTTGTAGCAGCATAATTACTATTAATTAATCCAATTAATTACAGGAGGTAATTTAAATTATTAATTCAAGGCCTACTTTTCCCCCTGTAATTGTGCAGCAAAATGGTGTACATATTTAAACAATATGTTGCTATTCATCACCAGACTCTCTATAATAAATGTAATATTAGAACCTCTTTACAAGGAAACCCTGATAAAACCGAAATTATTGAAACCATATAAATTTACTAATTGAGTATTGTCCATTGAGTCAACCTCTTTAGTGTCAACATTTCAAGACAGAAAACTTACTCGATTCCGGCTCTGACAGGTTTCACTTAATATTCTATTTCAAAAAAAGCCAGGTTTTTACGTATTTTGAAAAGATGAAGTAGAAAATTATACATGATTCCAGCTTTCAGTGCAATCCGAATTTAAAAGGTGAATTGAGGTGCACCTTGCTGGCCTCTTTTGTACCAACAAATTCAGTCACAACCCAGATTTAAGTGTGTGTAGGAGTTTCGCATTTGCAACTCCTCAAGGCTAAAAAATAATACAAAAAACCTGTCTGATTAAACTTGTGATTTGACAGAGTCCCGCCAGGGGGCTCTTTCTTCGAAGTCCTGTATAGGAAGTAGCAAAAGAAGTTGTAAAAAACACAGAAGTTGATATACAATGTGGGTGCACAGTGGGGTGACTCGTGTCTCTTGTGTGTTCCATTCTTGGAACAATATGGCGGATTATTTACTTGCCAAGCAGCGCCACCAAGCGAACAAATAGACGTAAATCCTTAGCAAATAACACCATAGGGGCAAAAAGCCCACATTTTCCTTTCCAAGATTGTATTGGCGCCATTAACATTAACAAAATACAACCCAGTGATGAAGTTATGACAAATCACAATCCCCCGATTTACGGTAGCTCAATTTACGTATTTATACGGATGGATATATTTTTAAAATACTTGCTATAACTTGTGGAATAAACTTTGTAAGATATTGTTCTACAAATTATTTCTGTGTTTGTTATAGTATTTCAATATGTTTGAGAGTTTAGTGAGCATAAAGCAAAAACTTGTACATTCGGGGTCATATTCGTAGTAAAATATATTTGAAGGGTAAGAAAAAGTGGGTTTGGCACTGTGCTACAAGGGACACAACAAAAGTTTGGGGTGAAGTTCACCTGAGGTCACTTGCACAGGTATATATAAAACGGGAACCTGTTGTTGGAGGCTATTTCTCGTAGGTAGACTCGTTTAGGGGGAGTTATTGCAGGGGAGTACAAGTACCCCCAAGTCTTATCTGGGCAACAGGTAAAAGGAAAAGTTTTGGCGCCAAAAAAGTCTGGTCGCCGTACAACAATATAAAAACCCCATAAAAAGTGGACATGATAGGGGGAGGGCACTACTCAGACAAACATCACTGTTTTGCATTCACCTCAATACCCCGTCTTGCAAATGTTGCAAAGTCAGCAGTGTCTTGATGTATTTTCGGCTGCACAAGACGCCATCTTGATAAATTTAGGCGCGAAAATAGGTGAAAAACATCTTGAAAACAACCTTATTCAATGTCACAGAACGAAAATGGAAAAACAAATTACCTACAAATTCAAGGTTAAAGTTAGGCAATTTATTCAATTATGCAAGAAAAAGTTAAGCAATTAAGATGGAAAGAAGTCAGGGGATTAATCCAAATTTTTACATAACTACCATAAGAGTTACTATATTTTGGAATTGGTCAGAGAAATTTAGGAACAAGTCGGCGATAATATCAGAATTTTAGAATAAAAAAATACCAATTGTTTTTACTAGAGTTTGCAACAACTAAACTGCGTTCCGCTATAAGGAAAAACTCGATTGCAGCAACGTGATTGGTTTTGGGACTCTTTACGCCAAAAC
>JAQFZQ010001076.1:0-22667 GCA_034696005.1 Glomeris marginata
GCTGCCTATAGGCGGCGCCGAATTGACGGCGCCCATTCGGTGGCGTCCAGAGTAGCGCCATCTATACGGGCAATATTTGAAATATAATTGCACATACTCCCGCCTTAAAAATGTATTTTGTTAAAAAATATGGGAAATTTGGTATTAATAATTGTACATTTCTGCCATAAAATAGTAATAATTATATGGGTACATATAAACATTCAAAATGTTGTTTTTCCCACTTATAGGTGTACCAAGGTTCAACTGCAAAAATAAACGATGGAGCAACAAGTTCCTGTAATTTCAGTAAGTTTATTTCCATATTCTTTAAATTTACATATATTATACATAACATTTGTTTTTATGTATATGAGGAACCAGAAATAATTTTGACACAGAATGGGACAAAACTGACCAGGGCAAAAACTTACCCGAGAAAAAGGAAAATAGGTAACACCACTCTTGGTAACACTGATGGCAGCAGGTAAATAGTTTTCTTAGACATTTTTGTCATCTGGATAGAATAGTTAATACATTGATTTTATACACAGCTTCAGTTTCGACACCCCACCTAAAAAAGTCTGCAAATATGCTTCAATAATCAGGTGAACAGATTTACCTAAAACCAATTGCTACAATTGTTTACTAATGGTATTTTTGAATTTGTAGTAAGGTTAGTCATGCCAGCATGCATTATACGTGTGAGCAGAAAAGCCGCTATGCCGATAAGCTATTTGAATTGGCAAAGCAAAAACACAGCTACTATTTATGCCCATCTCCATCCATGTAATCAAATAGTATATATCTTGGCTTAAAAATGCAAACAATTTCGTGTCTATATAGTATCCGTTTAACTTTCAGAGACTTTGAGGATCCAGACCGACCGCGGCACGAACTGTTCCACGAACGTCCACGAACAGTGCTTCGAAGCTTTGCTTTAAATTTGAAAGGAATGGCGGCAGCACTACCATCATGTCAAAACTTGGAGCTTAAAGGCCGCAGACCTTTCAAACACTTCGAGGAAAAGATGGAAGATGCGCTTAATGAAAGTGTATCTGATTTCTTCGAGCCAACGGAAACTGGCTCCGATACCTTCGAGCCAACAGAAACCGGTGCTGCTACCCCACAGCCAACGCCAACAGAAACCGGTGCTGCTACCCCAGAGCCAACGGAAACAGGTGCTGCTACCCCAGAGCCAACGGAAACAGGCGCTGCCACCTTCGAGCCAACAGAAACAGGTGCTGCTACCCCAGAGCCAACGGAAACAGGCGCTGCCACCTTCGAGCCAACAGAAACAACTGGTCCTGCTACCCTCGAGCCAACAGAAACCGGCGCTGCTACCCTCGAGCCAGAGGAAACTGGCGCTGCTACCCCAGAGCCAACAGAAACCGGTGCTGCTACCCCAGAGCCAACGGAAACAGGCGCTGCTACCTTCGAGCCAACGGAAACTGGCGCTGCTATCCTCGAGCCAGCAGAAACTTGCGCTGCCACCCTCGAGCCAACAGAAACCGGCGCAGCTACCCCAGAGCCAACAGAAACCACTGGTCCTGCTACCCCAGAGTCAACGGAAACCAGCGCTGCTACCCTCGAGCCAACAGAAACCGGTGCTGCTACCCCAGAGCCAACAGAAACAGGCTCTGATACATCCTCAATGTCAGGAAGTGTGTGATGTACCTCTGTTACATGTTCCAGTTGTGGAATAAGAAGAATGTCGACATATTGGTGTAAAATGTGAATAAAACTGTTTAGTACATCTATATGGTGCTTGGTCTTCAATTTCCATAGCAATTACACACAATTGACCTCCTTCTCATTGTTACATAACTTAAAACACACTATTAATGGCCCAAACATTGTCCATCTTCCTTCAGTGATCTTCAGAATGAAAATTAACCAAGTACCAAGTGTACAATTGTCTGAATTCCATTTTTATCTTCTCGTACTTCAAACTATTCAAACCGTCATTTTGAAAGCGCTGTTTGCCAGTTTTCAGCAATTCATGCCTGTGTATATTAAATTATGTCATGAAACACAAGTTCTACTACATTTTACCTAATTAAGTATCAAATTATACATGTTCACTTCACCTATTGCCTGATGCAGGTTCTTTGGCATGTACAATCATACGATACTTTGCCACGTCAGGATCCCAGCGAATGATCTCCATTCCTTGGTTTTGAACTCTAAATTAATCCAATTATTTCTATAAATAAAAATGCATTTTAACAGCTATACATTAAGCTATTACTATTAAGATACCTATTATACATATCATCGTCCTCTCCTCCCCATCCAAAAAACTTGTTGGAGTAGCCGTTAACTTTTGCGAATTGATCAGCTGTCATCGCGATAGCACCGCCAAATATAGACCTATATGGAAGACTGGGGGAAAAAAAGCTTGTATTGGAAACTGTATACATATATATTATTAAAGTGATGCATTACAATGTTATGGAAGTCTAGTTGCATACTTGTAGCGGAAAATATTCACCGATGACGACATGTGTCTGGGTTGGTGCGAACAGCCGTAAATGTTTCGGACATCTTCCGGTAAGAGATCAACATCGTGAAATATAAAACAGTGGAATTTGTTTAATTTAAGAGCTTCCATGAAACCAATGTTGAATAGTGCTGCACGATTGAAACTGGTATTAGCGGCCTGTTAGTGTTGCAAATATAAATTGGTAAACTTGTAAACTATGACACAATTGCTAATTTCCAAAATAAAACAATAGTTTGTATTCTAACTTGTTCCACTATGATAATGCGATAATCCAGCATTTGTTGCTGAAGAAATGGATGCATGTGTTGTAGAAATATTTTCAATTGTGATTCTCGGTTGCGGTACGGGACAATGATAGCAACTTTGTGTTGTGATATACATTTGTCAGGTTTCCAAGCACCTCCAGGTTCAATGTTGTCAAGTACAGGAGAGTCCATCACTTCTGTCACAATTTTCATCTTGGTTACTGAAATGAAATTTTAATTAACTGCCACATTGAAAATATACGTACTATTTATTTTACCAAAAACCTACTTTGGAAAACTGGGATCACAGGACACATACGAGTAACATTCCCACTTTTCGCTCCAATAGATGTAGTCACAAGGTCAAATACAATATCATTTGCAGGAACATAGCTATCATATATTATATAAATACATGTATAAGAGCCTAAAACATTATTGATTCCAGTATTCTGCTAAAATTATAATTACTTATATATTCCACAAGCAGACCTGAAGCTTGCAATGACAATATACACAACGATTGAGCACAGGCAAACAAGCCAACACTGTCGTCGAGTCAAAACTTGCATAACCTGTAACAAGATTAGGAATGTAGGCTTATTAGTTTTAGGCTTGGTGTTTTAGGCCTAAAATCGCAACATGACATTTTACCTCTCCTTGCCTCTATTTCATTGGCATATATGACGCATATCTAACATAATCAATTTAGTAATTTCCCCATGCGCTTAATAAACTGTAAAAATCATTCTGATCACTACAAAACATGCAGCAAAACGATTCCTGTTCCCGATGAACGATGTCTTCCCTACCATTTTTAAGGAGGTCCGCGGCGCTTAGCCGGAGCGCCGCAACTTCGAGTCTTATTAGACACCTCACTCATCCATGTACAGATGCAGCTTAGACACCTTACTCTCCCATGTACGGATGCAGCTTAGACACCTTACTCTCCCATGTACAGATGCAGCTTAGACATCTCAAGCCTCAATCTCCCATGTAAAGATGCAGCTTAGACACCTCACTCATTCATGAACAGATGCAGCTTAGACACCTTACTTTCCCATGTACAGATGCAGCTTAGACTGTCATTTGAGCGAGGTGCACAAGGGTGCACTAAGCTGTACATGGATGAGGTCAGGTGTCTAAGCTGCATCTGTATACATATGTAAGTGAGGTGACTGAGGTCAGGTAGAAAACACCACACAAGAAAACATGGATAAACCACCTCTTTTATAACGCATATATTGAATACAGCTGTAGACTCTGCAAATGAACATCAATATTTACAGTTATCGAGTTGATTTTCCCCCAAGTTTAGTAGGAAAAGTTGCCACACTCCTTGTATTAAAATACTGCTGTTTAATTGTACCATAAAATTGCACTTTTCATTCATAAAAATACAGAAGACTGCAATTTTATGATACAAACTGCAGTATTTTTTGGTTGCAAGAGGAGGCTTGAATTAAATATTCCACATGATATAAGTACAGTTCCCTCATACAAAATTAACAAGAAGAAAATTCAGCACTTATAATTAACAGCATACAAATACATCATTCAGCCAGTTGAATATCACAGGCAAACCCACTTTTGCTCACATAATGAATACTTTCCAACTCATTGCATCAACTACAATTATAAATACCTGGATTTCTCATGTTATGCATGAATGTACGATTGGTAAAGTTAAACTGAAAATTAATAAATCTTGCCCGATATGTACAGCAAACATGTCAAATCCTTACCCATTCTACCTAGAATATATACTTCACTTTATTCTTTATTATACTATATATAATAATAAAAGACATTAGAAATATTGTAACTCTGGCTTCATAAATATATTAGTTTCCAAATAAATAATGTGGCCTTCATTATATATATTAGTTTCCAAATAAATAATGTGGCCTTCATTATATATATTACATGACAAACTAAAGTACTATGACAAAAAGGCTATTTGCGTTAAATGAAATATTCAACTAATGGTTACATTCACGTGTATTGAGCTATTATAGTAACTTTGGCAATGTATTTATTGAAAAAGGCGCAATAAACGAATTTATTGTAGTAAGATACAAAATTAATTTATTACGCCAGAGTATATATTCAAGGAGATATGGCAAGTGCCACCTGACAATATATACATAAAAATGGCTCAACACCAAAATTACGTATGTATAACGTCTGCTTTTTGGAAATACATCTTCATTCCCTGGAAAACTTTCATAGGAAATGTTCCAAAAACGAGTTGATATATACAATTAACTGTACAAATTGATCATGATCATTACATTAATTCCCCTAGTTCATCTAAGAGACAACAAAAGTCATGTTCATTCTTACATTGCATAGTTGATGCCGGGCCCCCCTCCCTTGAAAAATTCTAATTGGAAAACGTAGAAATCAGCAATGGAAAACATTTTTAGTTCTCGTCGGCGGTGTCTTTTTCACCATCTGTCTCTGTCATCTGAAGACCTATGGCGGCAGTCTTCTCGGTACGGAAACATGTTGTTTTTAGGAAGTCACCCAGTGAAAGGTACAAGTGCTTCTTGGTGCCATGGAGGGAATGGTTCTCATCGGGGTAAACCTGGTTAATGAAATCCACGTTACGCAATCAACACATATTTGCTTATTTTAACTGCAACGTACCTGAGCTCGGAAAACAACTTCGGCTTCTTCAAGAGCCCTGGAGAGCATCATCGATTGTTGGAAGTGGACATTGTCTGGGATAAATGCAACAAACATTGGTGTACCAAATGTTGAAAACCATTTTCATGTAAGTTAGTTATAGACCGCAGGAATATATTTACCATCAGCAGTGCCATGGATAAGGTAATATTGCTTGCTGCAGAAATTTGATGCCAACTGCAGAGTATCTGAAGCAACATATCCTGCTTCATTGTCATTATATGATGGAAGGCCCATGTACCGCTCCGTGTACACAGAATCTAAACAGAATCAAAACACCGTACAATTACTTATTACAATCATCAACCAAAATCAGAGTTACATAACAAACTACATTAATCCCTTATTAACTGATGAATAAGTGGAATGAACAATCAAATTTCAAAAGTCTCATGCTTAGTTGGTATATTCCGGTTTCTCGGAACTGGAAATTTAGTCACACTTATTATTTCATCTGGGTCTGGACCAACTCCTTCCGAGTTAACCACATGACCTAAGTATTTCACCTTGTCAAACCCAAAGTAACATTTATTTGGTTTCATATTCAAGTCTGCCCCTTGAAGTTGGTAGTAGAAGGATTAAGAAAAAGGTATAAAGTAAATTTACAGGATTTCCAGTATCATAGACACTGTTATGAGAATCTGACTTATACTATCATGGTTTTTTGAAGATATAATCGAGTTAATGATTGCACTTCATGATCAATAAGATAATTGGTGTAATTATGACCCCGAAGATGACACATGTATCGAAACATGTCAGCCATTGAAAAAATACTTAGTATGTATGATTTTAGAATTTTTTTTATCTGCATTGGTAACAAATACAAGCTTAACTTACCATAATATCTCCAGTTTGTAACTGGTGCCACGGATATTCCACACTTGAACACACCAGGAATGGTGTTACACGTAGTACCATCCTTGGTGGTCTTTGCAACCACATCCTTGCCCATGACCATCGCAGTCACAAACCCACCGTAAGACCATCCCCAAATAGCTACCCTGTCCTTGTCAATGAATGCCAATTTGTCTACAAGATACCTACAAATACAGAACATAATTATCAATATCAAGGAACAAAGTTTTAAAGTGATGGACAGGTTTCAGGGATTTACTTGGCAACGGCTATTTGGTCTTCAACTTCCACGGTACCTAGCCTCCTATACAGCTCATGCATACGTTTTTCCCCTTGAAAACCACTGCCCCTGCCATCTATGAAGGCGTATATGATGTCTTCTCCACTGGATAGATAAGTGCCCCAGCTGATGCCGTACTTCTCGGAAACTTGTTGGCTTGCCGGACCTCCGTATCTGAATAATATTAATCCAAAATAGTTAATTAAATAACAATAATATACTTATTTATTAGCAATGTAATGTGGTTTTGTGACTTACACATCAACAATCATTGGGTATTTGGTTATCTCAAAATCACGCAGAACTGGAGGTAGAAGTAACTTCACCTGAGCATCTGTTGGCCAATCAATTTAAATATATTACACTCACATGAAATAAGTTGGCCTAAAAATTAATTAAAGGTTAAATGACACTAACCATAGCCATCCTGCAATGACACCCTAAAAGTTTCTACTTTCGGCAGAGCTTTTGTGGATATCAACTCCAGAAGTCCACCGTTTCCCTCCCAAACACTAACTGTAAACAAATCACAATTAATTATGACTCTTTAATTAGTAAATTATGTAGAGAAGCATAACAAGGCTTACTCGGTTTGTTTGTCGCGGTCTCGTAAATGAGCACCTTTGGGACAGCGGGACCAAGGCACTCCAGTATATAGTATGTACTATCGATGCTGAATGTGGCATCAACATAAAGACATTCTGGACCAATGTCACAGGTCATGCAATTGCCAGTCTTGTTGCTATTTGGGCTAGTTGTGTCCGGAACCCAGTACAAGTGCCTCTCACCTGGTTTCCCCTCGGGAGCAGCAATATAAAATCTGACATACAAGGGATAATATTACAACATTGCTATTGTAATTGCACTTATTCACTTTTATAATGCTATACGTACACCGCTTTGTTTTGCTCATCGTATGCTTTGATTTTCGTCACTTCCCATTTACCGTGGGTTAAAACATTTAATGCTCCACTCTGTAGGGAAAAAATTTCTTTATAGATGACTTATCAAACAAGTGACAATTGAACATACACATATTAATTAAACGTGGAAGTGTAAAATGCTTTATTTCCTCCCTTTAAGATAATGTCAAACATAAATAGAAATCAGCTATGTACACCAGGGTGTCTACTAAACTTTCATTTTAAAATTCCAGTATATTTCCAGTATTTTCAAGGATATTTGTAACTTTTTTCAGGATACAAAATACATAAAGTGAAATATAATTACATAACAAACCACATAATCCCTTAAAAACTGATGAATATAAGTGGAATGAACCATCTAATTTCAAAAGTCTTAATTGGTAAATTTTGTTCCAAGTACAGTAAATTAGAAGAGGAACACAGAAATCAATAAATGAAATTATGTAGTGTCAAAAATAATACATTTTCCAGGATTAAGAAAAAATTCCAGGTTTTCCAGTTTCACCATGACCCGAACCAGCACTGCAATTCAGAAGTCAATACAAGAAAGCATCTTTATGCTTACCAAAACGTTCTTTGAAAAAACCTGTCGAAAGTAACCAGCAGCTCCAGATTGGGCTGCACCTCTGAAGAAATATATATCACCAGCTTTGTTAAAAATAGGAGGATCATATATGTCTACCCATCCACGTCCTGTAGAATCTTCCTGGTAACTCTGTCATAATGAATATCTCATCATTAGGTTGCAAATTGGGCAGCAATGCAAAATGTGCTTTTGCTTCTTACGACACAATTGCTTACATCATGGTTACTATTTTTATTATCTTTATATAATGCACATTTTGCAATTTCACTCGTTACTTTTTTATTACCTCGTTACAGTTCCACAAGTTGGATTTACAGATGGCGATATAAGCTTTGTTCTGTGTGCGGTTCATCCAAACCACCGATATCTCACTGTTGGAAATCCACCGCACAGCGGTGAAATAATGATCCCTGAAACCGGAAAACTTACAGTTAATACAAGTTTCTTAATTGTAGGGATAAATATATGAGAAAAGTTTCTAAGATGCCTGATACTACTGACTTTGCCCGCACACACACACACGCACACACAAGAAACTTCATGCAATTTTAAAGAAAATCATATATAACTGAATGCACCATAAAAATGAAATGTATTTTGTAAAAGAAACTGGATAATGTAATCACATAACAGTAAATCTCAGAATTAAAGCCTGTTTATGAGACATTGTATGTAAAATAAACATGTTGCAGCTACCAAAATGTACTTTACGTACATAGAACTACACACGGCACTATTTCCATGCATCAATATTACAAAAATTATTTATTTTACCCATGTTATTTGTCACCACATGCAAATCAAGCTGAACTTACATTAATGTTACACTTGCTTGTAAAACATAATTTAATATTCATCATACTTTCATGTCATTAATTAAAAATCCTATTAAAAATAAAGTCATAATGTATTAATAAAAATTTAAAATATACATAATCCTTAATCATGATAGATAAAAGTCTACAATATTTTTGTTAACAATCTGTACTGAATAGTACAAATATGCAGTGATGTAAATTTACAGTGGAAACCCAATTATCCGAAATTTTATTGTACTGTATTTTAAATCAGGATTTAACCAAAATGCAAAAATGAATTATTTCCAAATGAAAATTCCACAAATCTTCCATTTGGCTTTTAGAAACTTGTGTTAGTTACCTCATTTGCCATAGATTTTCCATTATTCTTGAGCTTAAATTCAAACTTATCCATCAAAATTCAAAGATTAAGTTAGATTATTAATTAGAATTAGGCTTAAATTATATTTTTGCAAATATTTATAAGTAACATTGTGTACGAATCATATTAAAAATTACTTTGCACCATTAACATGTAAGAAACATTAATATTACATTATTACAAGTGTTATCCGAAATGGTTCTGATATACCATCAATCCGGATAATCGAGGTTCCACTGTACTATTTTTTCATTTTTTAAAAACTCCCCATATGGTACTATCAATTTACAACACACTAGATAGTATAAAGCTGAAGTTACAAGCTGGAGCACACAAGCACAACACGAAGCATTGCACAGTACACATCAACTAACTGTTCTCGGACAGCTGCCGGAGGTTTCAAATCTACGATGGTCGGCTTGCGACCTCCCAGATTGGTCGCCACCCAAAGAACCATCACTGGGTTAGCTTTACCCGGCTAGAGTCAGTAGAAATTGTGGGGTAAATGGTGGAAGACAGTGCATAGAGAGGCAACAGAGAAGAGAGAGATAGAGAGGGAGAAAACATGTGACACATTAGTATATAGATGCCATACGTTACGCGAGACAAAATTTACCGCTTAAAGCTTTCCAAACACTTTCAATATACTTCAATGTGATGTGTTCACTATTCAAAACCAATTTGTTGTACTATTTAATTTTGCAAATGTGTTGTGAAGAGTGAATATAACAGGTAAACTACAATGTCTTCGTAGTGTGGGCGGAACAAGTCGTAGCACGGCTTGTCTTTCGTGTTATTAGAGTACATATATGGCAACTAACTGTTCGAGGATTTCAGGTTCCTTGACAATATCACTGTGTACAACATCTGAGTCATTGGTGATACTGCTTACATCAACAACTGTCAGCCAGACGGAAGGGTTAGTGAAATTAGGCTGAAACCAAATGGTGATGAACACCGCAAATATTTCAATAAACCCTTGATCAAACCAAATGTTGCCAATAGTTTTACAGTGTCTACAGAAGCAATTATTACACCATCATTGATTGCAAAACATGGTGTCAATGTATTATTCCAATTTATATAGTTTTATGTATGTATTGTATGGTACCTTCGGGTAGCGGATGGACTGCGGTTGAGGGTATATCCACCGTGGTTCCTTTATAGGGCCATACCATTCAAAAACCAGCTCTGGTACAACACTGTCATTGAAGGAAGCATAACAAAGCATCTTGCCATCAGGTGAAAACCATAATGCATGGTTAGATGAAATAATTTCCTCTGAATAGGTTTTAAAAACAGATCAAAATCAATGAAATATTCTGTCATGTGAACAGCTGTAAAACACTACCATGTACCTTCATAAACCCAGTCTGGAATGCCATTGTAAACCAGTTCTTCTGCAGAATTAAACGTCAGCTGCTTGATGAAACCACCTTCCGCCAATGGCTTGAAGTACACATTGTTCCTATATACAAATACCTGAAAACGAAATATTAATCGTTAAACTAATATACTTTTAAAGGTACACTGAAAGTATATTATAAACCTACCAAACTATTGTTGGCAGGACTCCATTGAGCATACTGAAGGAGAGGATTTTCTGGATCCACAACTAAATCTTCATCTTGTCTGTAAGAGTTACCACCAGTAAGTCAAACATCAGGAATTGTTTTTGTGACACAACATAAAATAACAACATAAAATACTGTATTCAATATCTTACTCTGTGTTTATGTTGTAGATTATGTATTTAGCAACATAACTGTAACGAAATATCTGTAAAACCACATTAAAACTTGTAAGTACATATTAAGTAATTAAGATTTAGTACTACAAAATGTAGTATTTACCTTGCTGATACCAGTTGCAATAAGAAGGTACTTTTTGTCCGCAGACAGCCACCATAATTGAGCCGCAAACTTCACCTACAAACATTCAAACTATTTTAGACTAAATATACATTGTGATTTCTAGTACTATAAAAACAGTTAATTTATTATAACATCACACTAATAATTTAATTACAAAAGGTTTCCACAAAATGTCATTATATTATTATTTTATTACGGTGTCTACTCATGAATAAATTTAATACAAATCAAATATTAAAACATATTGAATTTAAAGCTGTTTCACAATTAACATATTTGGTAAACTGTATTGCAATAATAAAGAATGACAACAAATTATAATAACAACATATCAGTATTTAATCAGAAATAAAGGACAATAATCCACACGGTTAATGCAAATCTGTGATTATCATTTTCCTTGAGTTTTCCAGGTTTTAACCATAACATATTATATGCAAGTTAAACTAGATTTACACATTTTAAAAAATTTATAAATTAACAATTTTAATTTAAACCAGTTCAATATTTACATATTATATACCGTCAATTTTCTAACATAAGCCGGTCTCCAATTAAAGCCCGGTCAATGATTAAAAACCAGTTTCCAATGTAAGCAAACCGGTTTGTTTTGAATAGAAGCCCGGGCTTCAGTAAGAAAATTTACGGTATATGAATTTCCCCTAGTTTTTCCAGTTTTTGGCAAATTCCATGAATTTCTAGCTAAAATCCCTGACTTTTCCAGGTTTCCCTAAGTGGTATTAACTCTGTATTAACATCAATTCCAAACTTACTAAAGGAATGGATGAAACGAGCAACGTGGAGCTGTTAGTAGCAACATTGTACGTATATATTTCCAATGTAGGCTTCTGGTAAATGAATTCCTCATCTGCATAGAAAAATTAAAGGCCATTATTATGTTGGCTGGAAGCACAAAGGCAGAAACAATGCATGGTAGGTATATAAAAATGTTAATTTATAGTATACCTGAAATCCACGTGCCGTTAAAAGTCTGCGCACTGAAATTACTTCCCAGGAAGTCATCCAAAGTGAATTCCAAGCCTTTCACTCTTGGACCTGTGTCGGCTGCGAAAACATCCACTCTCACAACGTCACCAACAGTTAACATAAATGGAAATTACAAATTAATGGAGCATGCAATCCATTTTTCATGCACAACTTTTCATATTGCGGCCATATCACATCACAGTACAACCAAGAGTACAACACAATGGCCTTTCAATAAGAAGAAATAAAAAGAAAAACAACAAATACAAATGAAATTCTTAATAATATACCTGGTGTGAGGACTATGACAGCAGTGACTATAAGAGCACAAACAACAATGATGACCAATAATGCTATTCCAATGCCCCTCCAGTTCCTTTGAGTGGGACTAGTGGCCACCAGCTCCTGAAAATACAAATACAAAACATAATCAGATACACTAATTTCTAAAATAATTACAAATGCAAGTAATAATATACATGAAGCTTCCCGGATTATTTGGCCGCCATTGCACCAGTCAGAACCTGCTTTAATACTGAAAAATGCAGCCATTTCTTAAAGGTGAACTGACAGGGTTTAGTAAGGTACCCTGATAATTGGTTTGTAAGTATAGCTATTTGTGTCCCTTATACACTGGCACAACCAGAAATCTATTGCAAAATTAAAAAAAATTTATACGCTCAGCCGTTGCTCAGTTGTTCGAAAGTCAGTACCTTTCTCAGTGCCTTTTCCATAGAAACCATAGAAACGCTTTGCTCGGTAAAACGCGTATAACTTTTTTTTTAAATTTGTAATGGATTTCTGGTTGTGCCAGTGTATAAGGGACACACATAGCTACTTACAAACAAATTATCAGGGTACCTTACAAAACCCTGTCAGTTCACCTTTAAATGCAAACAAAAATTTGTTCAAATTTAATAATGATTTCCAGTGTTTTTCTCAAAAAACCATCATTAAATCGAATAAAATGGATGTTTTCATGTTTGAATTTAATAATGTGACTGGTGTAATGGCGGCCAACAGAATTCTGGATATGATGTTATAACAGCAAAGTAATAGTCATAAATATCTTGCAAATACACAAATGAAATAGTAACTTATTATATACACAGTATACACATAACATTTCAATCAATCACAATTTCCCAAAATTCATAACTCTAAATCAAATTAATCATCAAATTTAAATTCACATAACAGTGCATTATCAAACTTTATATCTCCATTCCCTAATAAATTTCCTGGTTGAATACTGTGGTAGGCCAACAGGTGGTCACATGCTTTATTTGCTTATTATTATTAGTATATTATTATTATGCAACTGCCCAATTTGGTAATTTATTGCACTGTAAACTCATTAGTGTTGAAATAATCAACTTGTATAAATGGGAAAATTTGCTTTAATGATTAAAACTATTCCCAAGAAAATTAAATTGCTCACTTAAATAAATCGATGTTATTCATCTTCTGAAGTGCAATGCAAAGCATCTTACATGTATGCAATTCTAAGGGTCATATCTTTTTTTTATTTTTCACCCTGAAAATGAAGCATCCAAAAATAGAAAATAGTGTTTTCGCATTCAGACCATATGACGTCACGAAAGCTCTTCAGGGAATGATATTTGTATTAGAAAAAATACATATACACAGCATCCGACTTTACACGTGTGATGAATTATCGATTTTGTCACAACTGTGTTGCACATGATCACTTGTAAAAAATATTTCTGCCAAAAGCGAAAAAAATGTGTAATTGTTACCACAAAAATTCCAGGTATTTAATAAAATATAAGCAATATATTTTCTATTAAACATTGATCCAAAATTAATCAAAGTATTATTTTTATTACTACTTCATGACAAATATTAATTAGCCGTGATTGAGTATGCGTGAAAATTCAAATATTGATACATCTACCCAAGAGTTTATTTACTAAAGATAGTCCATCGATCAACGGCAACATCTTCACATGTCACAGCCCCATTAACTATAAAAACATACTTGTTACATTTCACATTCAATATACATCATGCAAAAAAAAAAAAAAAACCATCTGGAAATTGAGTTACTGCTCCAGAAAATAAATATTAAAAATTTCCCTATGATAATTGGTTTGTAAGTATGTGTGTCCCGAGCAAAGCGTTTCTATGGTTTCTATGGAAAAGGCACTGAGAAAGGTACTGACTTTGAACAACTGAGCCACGCCTGAGCGTATAACTTTTTTTTTTCAATTTGTAATGGATTTCTGGTTGCGCCAGTGTATAAGGGACACAAATAGCTACTTACAAACCAATTATCAGGGTACCTTACAAAACCCTGTCAGTTCACCTTTAATACAAATGAGGTATCCAGTAATAATTAGATAACTAATTTTCCTGTGTAAATTAACTGGATATATACAAAATTAAATATTGAATAGGTATTTATAAATAATCCAATTAAAATCCTCAATAATGTAATTACCTGTATATAAATACAGACCCTCAACAAAATGTAAGAAAAAAAAACTATCAAATAACAAAATTCAATTTTTAGTAATATCAAGAATATAATTGTTATTTATGTACAAATAAACCGAAATTCGTAGAAACTGAACATCAGTAGCTTCCACCAATGAGCTATATACTGCTTCCACCCTTGAACTTGTCACTGGCAACAGTGCCACTCGATCCGCACTACAGTAGCCGTCAATCACCGAGTGGAAAGATGCCCGGAAATGGGCGTGGCTAACCATCAAATCCTTATTTCATCCGACCGGAATAGCGGGAATAAAAAGCAAACGAGCCATCATCCGGAACTCCGTTTGTTTTTTTCCAATGCAATAATGAAGGGATAAAAAAGTCATTGCCACGTGGTTTGACTGCAACAGCGTGACCCGATTCATCGATGAATCGGGAGCGTTTGGGGCAAAGATGGCGGCGGCCGGAGCGAAAAGATGAATGGTGATTTGCGTGATTCTTTCGGCCCTAATTACAAACGCAAGCTCACCTCGCTGCTTATGCTTCCTGGAGCGACAACGGCCGTTGATTTGCGTCTCTCGGCCGAATTAGAGTTCGAGTTCTGTGCCGATTTTAAATCCATGATCAGGCGGAAGAGCGAGAGAGTGAAATTCGCAAAGCCCAAGAAAAGCCTTGCACAACCGTTTGGAATCGCGCCACCTGGCGGCCGGTACGCGCAACACATTCGAAACGCGCATGCGCCATTGAACGCATCTCGCGATGAAAAGAGAACATTGATCGCCGCAAACCTACCGCATACACTCTATTACATCCCTTTAAATTGGGACAGGAAAAAATAAGGAAGAACACAAACGATATAAACTATTTTCATACATTTTTATATATAATAAAGTCCAACTGAAATTATTCAAAATAAATAGACAAGTTTTGTTTCCTAGCAACGGTTACGTATGTAGCATCCATCCAATGACATGTCAAATAAATAAACGTTGTGATATGGTGACGTCATAACGAACCGGTGTTGCCCCAACGTTTCAATAGTAGTATTATAAAGGCTTCTGGTTACTATAATAATTCTTTTCCGATCGATAAACATATTCCGTAATAGCACTTCATAAATGGACTATCGCAGCTATTATTGAGTAATCGCGCAGTGGGTGGCGCCATCTAACGGCAGTTAATTAAATGAAGCCAAATAACTCCCAGGAGAAATACGGAAATTGATATTAAAATTAAGGCGCAATTGTTACACCAAATATGTATATAAATGAATAAAAAACATTTTGAATGAAGTGTGTTGGAGTGTGCTAGAAATAAATTTCTTTAATATGTACCTACATCTTAATTAACCTTTTATGCAAATTCAACAAAAAAGCTTCACTGCAATGCTCACTTATGGGATTTCAGGAGTTGGATTGTGAGCAGCAAATGGAGAGGAAAATAGGAAAATGACAGTTGTTTGGACCAATTTCATACTACTCTACAAGTTCCAAATTGGAACTAGTCTTCCATCATTTCCGGTTTTCAAGATGTAAAATCGATAGCAGTAAATCCTACTTAGGCCTATTTCATGGCTGACAAGTCCCCATTTCAAAAAATAATATATTTATGAAATTTTGATATTTTGTTAAATTCTGGTTCCATTGTTAGTACATATATATTTAATATTATATAATTATTTATATTACATTTGCACCATTAAACAAGTTTATTGCACATTAATATAATCTCCATATTATTTTCAGCATTTGGGTATTACATTATAAGTATATTATGTAAAATGTCTATATTATTAATGATTTTGTTCACGCAATTCATCCACATTTGTCACTTTAGTGTGCAGCAGACTGAATACTTTTACTTTTCAGCCAGAATAAAATGATCCATTGGGATTTTATTCCAAAGGGACCAAGTTGGCAAACCAATTGGCCCATTTCTCTCAATACATCAGACAGGAAATATCCCATTGGAAAAAATAGGCCTACTCACAATAAATGTTGGTGAAATATTATAATAGGCTATTTGCAATATGTCACAAATTTCTTATAAATTAGAATAATATTAGGAACTGTATATCATAATTATTTGGTCAATTGTTTTCAAATTTTATTTATAAATTAATAATACCAAACATATTTAAAAAAATAAGAAATTATTTCCATTGTAACTACATATAGCTACTAAAGCAATAAATTATAAAATATTATAATGTGGTAGGCCTTACATATTTCACAAAAGGAGTTATATTTGATTCATTTAGTTAGGGGTATAAAATTCTAGAACATAGATATTGGAATTAAAACACACATTATATAAGTAGGCCTAATCCTAATATATTTTAAATGCTATTTTTCACATTTCAAATATAGCAATATGAAAGTGAACCCAAAAATGGCAATTGAGCTCCCAAGTTTAAAAATTGATTTGTTTACACTCAACAGTGCAGTTACACCACAAGTGTGACGTCACATGACACCAGTTGGACCCATGCCCAAATCTCTATATCATGTTTCATTACACTTTGTTTGCTGAATTTCTCAACTAGTAAACTGTAATATAGTATAAATACACAAAACTTTCTGTCTATGTATAGCTATAAAAGATTTTATTTACTATCGATTATATTGTGGTTCTGTGACGTCACATAGGTGCTTAATACACACAAATAAATTACCCTAAATTATTAATATCATCCATAAAATTGATATTATCCAATTAACTGTAGTTATGTAAGAGGAAATGTGCCCTAAATTGGCATTGGGCCAAATTTTTTGTGTGACTATTATTACTATATATCCTTCAGGACAATGTGCAATCTCAGTAGGTAGGCTTATATGGAAGGAAGCAACCCCTGAAGTGCGCTTTTCCTCACAGCTGTAATAACAAAAATGAAATGGTGTGAAACCGGTGGCGCCATCTGGCGCCAAATCGAAGTTTCACCCCATTTCAGCTGAATTTCCTGCTATCCTAAAATACAGTAGGCAATATCCTGTTGTAATAGCCTTGACAAAGTCAATAATCACGTCCATTGTTCAAACTCAATTGAATTGTGACAATAATTAAGCAAACATCCGCATTTATGTCTAGTAATTAGGCCTATATTAATTTTTTTCCCTTTATCATATTTAATTCAATATTTATTCATCATGATCAGACCTTGATTAGACATATAATATACTGTATTTTTTAACACAGTATTATTTTTTGAATTTTTATTATCGAAACAAATTCTTTAAAAATTTCTAAAATTTAAAATAGGCCTAAACAATAATTTTATATTTGTTATTACAAGTTTTGGTAAATTATTACCATCTACATTTGTGAATATAATGAATAAATAAACATATTTTCTATTACATATAGCACCTACAGTCCAAAATAAGATTTTTATATTTTATTTGTAAATAAGTTGGTTGTAAAAATGTATTTTCTGTAGGCCTATATAACAGAAAATCAGAACAAAAAAAAACTGAAACCAAAAACTTCATCGAAGGACATTACTAACTAGATAAATATTTAATAATGGAAGAAATGACGTCATAAATTTCCCAAGAGAAGAATGTATGTAAGTCACATGTCCCAAATTCACACAATGATTTCATTATGTTTCCTTTCTTGAAGACACTCAAAGCAAAAACTACTTTTGACATGCTTTTAACTCACAATATAATAGCAACAGAAAGTGACTCCTGAAACATAAACCCTATTTTATAAAAATCCATTTCCAACCCAAAAAACCATATAATAGGATAAACTTCTGTATATTATTTCGCATGCAAGTGAATAAAAGGCAGGAAATGTATTTTCCCATATGCATAGACTGAAAAAATAGGCAAAAACCTTTTAAATTATTAACGTTGAACTGACTATATTTTCAGGATCGATTTGTGAGCAATTTATCGGCATCATTATAGGCCTATTGCATGATTGTTTGCTGTCCAATCAAAATGCTCTACAAATAATAAGTCTCATTAAAAAGTTTTTTCCATTGTATCTTTTCATATTTTTTTGACTGATATAATTGCAGTCAATCATAAACACGCAATTGTTAGCAGCAAATAGTGGATTGGATGATGAAAATAATGGTGGAAATTAGGGGAAAGAAAAACAAAATCAGTGGAATTTTCTTTTTCACATTTTACAAAAGCTGAAAGTTGTGGGAGATAACAGTGTGTAAGAAATGCATGTTATCTATGCAAATGCATCATTAATTTCCTAGTTAACAAGATTCATTTCATGTAAAATTGTCAAAGATTACACAGGAGATTCAGTATGCAAAAAAGCATCTTAAAAATCCATTTATCTACATGGGTAAAAAAAAAAAAAAAAAAAAACGTTTCAAAAAGTTGAGAATTTGCAAATATAATTCGGAAATAAATCAATAATTTAACATATTTAAATTTATCTGTTATATTTTATAAATCAATTCACTTACTTTCCCTGATTTTGACAAATTGTTCATATTTAGTGTCAACAAATACATATAGCCTACATAAAATAAATAAAATAAAACCCACATTTTCCAGCTTTTTAAATATTAAAAATCCATTACTTAATTAATTAAATCTATCATCTTAATATTACTCATAACTATTTTAGATTATAAAATTACACTTGCATATTATGACAATAAAGTCAATTGCATTAAAATTCATGAAATAAATAAGTTAGATAAACTTTAAAAACACATTTTCAACAGTTTATTCAAAACTCACTTTGAAATAAAATCTTAATTAATTTGTAGTAGTTTTTAAGTTTTAAATGTAAATTTATCAAATTTTTTGTCAATTTTAAATCGAAAATACGATTTAATTCCCACTAAATAAAATGGATGAAATTCAAATATCAAAACACTTTATATAATAAAATCTTCTAATCGGAAGAAAATATAATATTGTTTCCCATAAAAACAGGTGGTTTGAAAAATGGAAATCAACTGCCAGCAATTTCATCATTCAATCTAGTAAAGTGCATTGAAAAACCCGGGTTTTTAATATAAAAAAATATATACTAACCCTAGATAAATCAAAACCTCTTCAGATAAGATGATCCCACACACACAGGGGATTAAAATGGAGAAAAATAATGCTTCAATATCGATTTGAAACCGGATATTACTTGAAAAATCACTTATTAATTAATATATATATTTTATAACGGTAATTTTAATTTAAAAATGGGAGGTGTCCAAACAGGAAAATCACGTGATATTGAGTGCATGTTAGTTTGATCGATTTATAAAGTTGTCAACAAGAAAAATTAACGTAATAAAATACTACCTTAAGTTCGGCGTGTCTACTGTTCATTGTTTTCCGTTCCAATTATTAGTAAATGCCAAATTGGAACAGTAGTATTCAGCTTAGTGTTTTGTCGATTGAAACGGAGAGTGGAACACTTATATAGAGATATTTCTGCCAACAAAACTCCGACTGAATAGCGCAATTTCAAGCCGCACCAAGCAGCCACTCAACATTAGCCACGCCCCCTGGCGGGGGACGTTCATCAATGACGTCATCGCAAAAGCAACCATAATCGAATTACATCATCCACACTTGTAAATTATCAAAATATTTCACAAATCGAAATTAGGGAAGCAGAAAATATTAAAATGGTAAATTAGTACTTTAAAATACTACAAATAAATTAAATGTTAAATTATAATTATTAATAATTAATGTTCGTTTATCGTTTTTCTCTAATTTTGATGTTAATTTTTATTTTTACAATCGTAAATTACTACTAAAAAATCGTTACTTATTAAATTAGTTATAGTACTTTAAAATACAAATATACAAAGTTAATGTTATGTTTATAGTTTTTTCTTCAATTTAACACTTGAATTATATTTTTAAAATAGTAATTATTATTAAATCATTAGGCCCATTAATTAAATTAGTACCTACTTTAATTTTATGCAAATACTAAAAAGTTTTTCTCCATTAGATAACATTTAAATTGTATTTTGAAAATCCTTCATTTATAATAAATCAATATTAAAAATTAGCACTTTCCATTAGTTAACATTTAAACTTTAGTTTTAAAATCGTAAATTATTAATAAATCATCACTAATTAAATTAGTATTGTAGTACTTTAAAATTACCTAAGTTAGATAAATTAAATAAGTTAAAATAATTAATGTACGTTCATCGTTTTTCTCCAATTTAACATTTAAATTTTTTATTTACCAATGAAGTATTTTTCCTTTACTGTCAAACAACAAAAATTTCACAACTAAATATAGAAACTCAAACAGTAAACAATACTGTAGAATACGATGATGAAACAGTTTCAAAACAATGTAGGCCTACTTTTTGTTATGAAATAAAATTTTAATACGAAATATTATTCATAACGTTTTTTTTGTCTTGTTTTGATTTTTTTTCCATTAGTATGTACACATTATAATTAAATCATGTAAATACAAATATTTGTTTCTATATTTGCAACAACCTGTTAATACCATTTAGGGGAAATAAATATAAAGAGATGATAATATTACAATTTTATAATATAATTTTCATTCACGTTATTTTTGAACAACCCCTGTTATTATCTGCCAGCCAATCATAGCGGGGACAAGATCCATGCTGCCACAGATTAAAGTTTAGTTTCACCAAGGTTTCACAACATGAAAATATGAAATTTCTAAGTGTGTTCCTACAAGATAAATTCTAATTATAGTTATTTTAGAAATGTTGCTATGTACTAGTCTGTATATAAATAAATGCAATATTAATTTTACTGGGAAAATAAAGTAGAAAATTACATGAGATATAATTAAGAATCTAATTAACCAAGTTTTTAAAAATACAACTATGATGTTGACACACCTGTTTTATTACTCCTAGCTAAAATTAATATTCCAACATATAGTAATACTACAACATAAGCCTAACTAATTAACTAAAATTCCCAAAAGAGCAAGTTCACATCTGTAATTTACTAAAATAGAATAATTAAATTTCTTATTAAATGTCAACATATTTTTACTAAATTAAAAATACGTATAAAACTTTAACAAAAGTAAAATAATTTAATATGGAATTTGACAATATTTCAACAGATTTTAAATAAATTAATAAATAAATAAATAAAATTTGCACTATTAACAGAGCATATCAGCTTTAATGTGCATGTCACGTGACCTGGTGTCACGTGACACTGCAATCAATTTTCGAACATCTTCAAGGGTCACCACATCCAGCTGAGCACAGCTGTACTTGCAAACAATGCCATATATGAGAAATATATAACTTTTTACCACTTCAAATTTCAAATATGTATGGTGAAAATTTTTTGGAAGCCACGCCCATAAATCGCCATAGAAACCAAAAATCCGCCATGATCTTTTAGCCCCAGGAAAATATATATAAGCAGTGACAGTAGTATACAAACAAAACAACAATTGTGTTATATCGATCAAAGCCATGCAGTGAAATGTCTAATGGAAACGCGGAAGAACGCCGACAGGTGGCGCTAAGTGACGGCCTCGTTTTACTAACTCCACCGATTGGCCAATTATTGCAAGGAAGTCGCAAAATGCAAACAGACTGATTAATTAGCCACCAGTTGCGGTCATGTAGCATTAATTACGATATATAACTTGCTTTTTTACTCTTCTTCCAAAAAAATATCCGCCATATTGATACAAAAGCGCCCTCTACTGGTGAAAAAGAACACATGGATATTTATTTTCAGTAGATTATGATTGCAGGTTGCAGCTACTAGACGGAAAATCCTATTGATTTCTTTCAAAGAAACCCAATCCCTGCTTTTCCTAAATCTCACCAGGTGGCGCTGTGCAAAAACGCTGCGGTTTAAGCGCTTAATCAACAGCGTTTTTTCGGAGTGCCATCTGTTGCATAATTTTCATACTATGTACATCATTTCTTGATTTTTCCAAGTATTACATGACTTAATTCACCCCAAAAGGCAACAAACACATTCTACTCTATGTTTATTAATTTTTATGCTTTTATTGTACATTTATTATTTCAAAAGAACAATATTTTAATATTAGGCCAGGGAAATTAGACTTTTGGTTCGAAATAATTAGAGGAAAGCTGGAAATTGTTGTAAACGCTTTGTTTTACT